>OVAX01000070.1:122117-134848 GCA_900406405.1 Lepidium africanum | reverse complement strand
GGGTACATAAATTTAGGACACACTATGATATTTTATCCAGTTCGGTTCATCTAGTTTGATAGTTTGGTTATTTTGATTTGAAACGTATTTAGATATATTTCTTTCTTGAGTATAGTTTGGTTTGGTATAAATCGAGTTCGAATTTATGTATTTTGAGGATATACTCTGGTTTTTTATCGGATTCGGTTTATTTACTTCGCTATTTTGGTTATTTTAATTTAAAATATTCAAAATTTTTTATTACAATTTTGTTTTGTTTTAAATAAAAGAGAACCCCCAAGTTGAAGAAACCAACCAATGAAAGAGCGACATGTAAAACAGCAACCAAACAACAATTTGTAATATTTATACTTCTACACATAGAAAGATGCAATGACATACTTTTTGGTTTTTTTCTTTTCAGTGAAAAATTATTAGCTATCAACTTAGAACCAATCGATAGTAAGTAAGTGGTTCATGTATAGTATATATATATATNCAATCGATAGTAAGTAAGTGGTTCATGTATAGTATATATATATATATATATATATATATATATATATTAAATTAAGACAATTTCACCTCTGATATAAAATATTTATCATATACTACAAGAATATATGGCTTAATTCTACACAATATTTTTAGGATTTCCTCGGAAAACAAAATTGAATAATAACCGACAGAAACTATAAGTTTTCATCGGTATTTGTCGGTAATAAATAGTTATTATTATTTTATATTTTTTAAATCGAAAAAAATTCCATAGGATTTAGTGGGAAACTTTTCTGACAAAACCTGATAGAAATTACTTTTTATTATTTATTTTAATTGGAAAATAAATTTCGTAGGACTCCATGGGAAACATTTCCAACGAAAACCGACGAGAAATTTTTTATCATTATTAATTTTTATTTTTAATTATGCTTTTTATTTATTTAAATTAGAAAATAAATTCCGTAGGATTTCATGGGAAATATTTCCGACGAAAACCGACGGAAAATTCTTTTTAATTATTAATTATTATTTTTAATTATTATTTTATTTATTTTAATTGGAAAATAAATTCTGTAGGATTCCGTGGGAAATATTTCCGACGAAAACCGACAGAAAATTCTTTTTAATTATTAATTTTTTTAATTATTCTTTTTTTTATTTTAAATGGAAAATAAATTCCGTAGGATTTTGTAGGAAATATTTCCGACGAAAACCGACGGAAAATTCTTTTTAATTATTAATTTTTATTTTTAAGTATTCTTTTTATTTATTTTAATTGGAAAATAAATTCCGTAGGATTCCCGTGGGAAATATTTCCGACGAAAACCGACAGACCATTCTTTTTAGTTATTAATTTTTATTTTTAATTATTCTTTTTATTTATTTTAATTGGAAAATAAATTCCGTAGTATTCCGTTTGAAATATTTCCGACGAAAACCGACAGACCATTTTTTTTTAATTATTATATTTTATTGGAAAATAAATTTCGTAAGATTCCGTGGGAAATATTTCCGACGAAAACCGACGAGAATTAGCGGGAAATTGAAATGCCAAAAAATTTCACCTCGTTTTTCGCCCCACATTCCGACGGAAGCCTACGGATTCCAACGGCCCATGCCTTTAATGTTTTCTCATAGACCTTCTTCTCTTCTTCTCCTTCGCAAATACAATTTATTCTCTCTAAAATTTTGGCGATTTCTATGATTTCCACGGCGGACTACGGCGAACCTCAACATCTCTCATCTTATTTCAACCATGTAAGTTTCCAACTTTTGGAAAATTTCATTTAAATGTTGTTGAAGATTTTATTTTTGTTTGATGGAATTCGAGATTTAGGATTAGCTATGGCTATAGAACTCTTAGGTTAGGCTGGATTTAGTTTGAAATAGGTTAGATTTGTCATGGGTTGTGATGATTTTGAAGAATTTGTGTTGAATTTTTTTTTCCCTCAAGAACATTTTTTTTTGAAGAACACAACAATTTTTTTTTTTCATTTTCAGATTTGAATATTATGGACTAGTTTTCATAACAAGTTTTGGATTTTGTTAAACTTAATTATTTAGGATTTTATAAACTTAATTATCTAGGATTTTGTAAACATAATTATTTAGGATTTTTATATATTTTATTAATTTTATAATATTAATCTCTATATTTTGTAAATTTAATTTCTAAATTATTTATCATTTATTTTTTAATTATTTTCAAAATAAATTAATATATATATATTTTTAAATTATTATATATTTTAGAAAAAAAATTAAATTCCATAGGAAACCGTTGGATCCAAGACCGACGAGATCCAACGGCTTGAAACCGACGCAACTCGACGGATATCTCATCGAGAATGGCTAATTTCCTACGAAAACCGACGGGAATTGTTGTAGGATCACGCAGTATTTTCTTGTAGTGATAACCTAAAATATTTACCACTAATATGCAAGTTGCAACTACAAAATTTTTCTGTTAGGTAATGTATAATTACAAATCAGTCAAGAAATTTAGTGATTACATATTATATATTCGCTCTTTAGTAACTATTTAATGTAGTCGCAAATCTGTTGTTATATTGCTAATACATGTTTTTGCAACTACTTGATGTAGTCGTAAATTACTCTCAAATTCTTGATCTGCAACTACTTTGCAACTGTTGTTATAGTTGCAAATCAAGTTTTTTCTTTTAGTTCCTATGTATTTATCACATGCAAATATTTTTCTAAAAAATTAGAAAACTACACAAAGAAAGAGTAGCAAACATGTTAAACATATGAGTCTAAGAAATAGTATTAAATACTGTGAAAGAACATGAATAAGATTAATTAATTTCAGAAAAGTATTTAAACCATGTTAAACATATGAGTCTGCAATCAAAACGTCGATCATGCGGGGTCAGGAAGAGGTTCGCAATCAACTAAGATCTGCACGAACGTGTTCGAAAGAAAACCAAGATTTGTAACTAAATATTAACCCGAAAATAATTGCATCATTGCTTGCGTTATGAAAAAAAGTGTTTTGAAACACTTTACCGACTTCGACCAGAAAAAAAAAAAACACTTACCGACGTACGTACGTACGTGCATAATCAGTAGTACTCAATCTTTGGCTTAAATATATATATATATATATATATATATATATATATATATGACTCTGGTCCCCTTTTGGTATGTATTATACCAAATTATAATTCCATCCTATAAATAACATAATTGTCTATTAAAAATATTTTAATATATACACTACAATAAAACATGTTATCTTGTGACCAAAATTTTAGTCAATATAATTAGGACCAAAAATCTATTAATTATTGACGAATTAAATATTTGGTCAATAAATAATCAAAATATTTTGACCAATCAATATATTATCAAAATATTTTGACCACTTCTTGACGATAATATGTTCACTACTAGAAAACAACTTAACTTTGACCCTAATTATAATTATAAATTGGTCAAAAAACAGTTGTTTTGATTAATTTTTGATCAAAATTAAATGGACAAAAATTGTTGGTTGAAAATTTCTATTGGTCAAAAATTAATTAAAATAAGTATTTTTTTGACCAATTTATGATTATAATCATGGTAAAAATTGAGTTGTTTTCTAGTAATGATATTACTTACTGATTAAGTCTCACCGCCATTAGGTTTAATCCGTGTTCGAAAACACGCCTCGTAGAGCCGTTTATACGGCAAAAAATCATTCAACGGTGAGGAGCTGCCGCGATTTTCATGTAATCGGCCAAAAACTCGGAAGTTTTGAAAAAACTTAATTTTTTGGCTAGTTTTAAGTTTGAAACAAAATATATAGGACCAGATCTAAGTCTTTAGATATAAACACAAAGAAAAACGGAAGAAAATGAAGGTGAAAACGTAAAAAATGAAATGTGTGGCGGCTAGGGTTGCAGAAAACCCTCAAATCTTATGTAGAAGACGATGGTACAAAGAATATTTTACCCTTATTAATTAAAAAAAGAGAAAAAACGAACAAAACCTCAACACAGAGACTCGAACCTTTCTCCTCTAGTCATTAATTCAACAATGTTTACCACTAAACCAACTTAACATTCATAACAATTTGTATATTGTATATTTATATATCTGTGTTTTATGTTATATATCTCTAAATTTAGAAAAATATCTCAAAACTAATCTCCTATTAATCTCCAAATAATCTCCGATTAATCGACTAGGCGCTAGGCCCACCCTCACCGCCCGACTAGCGCTTAGCAATATTTAAAACATGAGGTTCATTCGCCTTCCAATTTGTATATATATGATATTTACCTCTGTAAAAGACACATAAATTAATAATAAGAAGTCTCTCTTCTTACATTCTTCTCTTTCTCAATACTTCCTCACAAATATTATAATAATATTATTATATATAAATATATTTCAATATATTTCTTAACACATTATTAGCACGAATTGCTCTACTCTAATACTGAACCGAAGGTAGACTTAATTTATATCAAATTTATTTTTGTTATAATGAAGGGGCTATGTCCTTAGGTGATTCACACCCCACATATATATATATATATATATAAAAATTTAATTTATATATTGTTATGATGGCCGGCATGCCGTATGGATGATTTTCTCTCCATACTTAAATATTGATTTCGGGATAATAGACACTGCCTTCTCCGAGTCGATCGTTAGATAGACTTTTCCTTCACAATCTTGATCATATGATAGGATATGTCTCCTCGTATCAATATTTTTAAATGTCCATAAGATATTTATGAAACGTTCTAAAAAGAATAATAAAATAATTTTTGTCCAGAAGACAAAATATTTTATGTTATTTTAATTTATGTTTATATTATGCAAATTCTAAAATATTTTCATTATTTTTAACTTGACATTTAAATTGAATTATCACCAAATTAATGATAACTAAATTGCTATATTTGGTTATAATGTAAAATATGGCTAAACTTGATATCGCTGCCTTGATATCTTTAGAAATAATAATATGAGATAGACAGTTCTAACAATGATGCATTTAAAAAATAATAAGCTCCTTGATACTATCAATAAGTCAACAATGACTTGTGATGAAAAAAAGGCAAATGCCATGATATTTTTATTCCACCATATCTATGATTGTTTGAAAGATAACTATATGCATAAGGTCTTGGAGATCTTTAGTAATCATATAATAAAATGAAGGTGTGATGTTAAACACAAGTCCTGATAAGCTTCATTCCCATAAGTGAATGTTGCATCATTTAGTTATAATTACAATGGATGTAGATACGGTCAATGAGATGACCGTGGTCGTGAAAAAAAAAAGGATCTGGACGTGGATGTGAACAAATAATAAAGTTCCGTCTAAATGATTTAAGGTTTAAAGAAAATGAAGTTGGTTATATGATAAATACGCAACATATGAATAGTTGTGAAAAATGGGGTATAAAAAGACATTGAGAGTGTACTTGTAATACGATGAAATATGTAGCTGATATGTATAAATCCCAAAAGAGAAGAACGTAAGAAGAGAGTCACTAATTATTATTAACTTTTGTATCTTTTACAAAGGTAAGTATCATATGTATACAAAGTGGAAGGTGGTTAAACCCAATGGCGGTGAGACTTACTCAATAAGTAATATATATTAAAATATTCTTAATGCATAATTACATTATTTATAACACTCTCCCTTAATTATCTAAATTATTGATGTATTACGTACTGTCTCGTTAAAAAATTTATCATGGAAAAACCCAGTGGGATAAAAACCATGACAAGGAAAAAAGAGTACAATGCCATAGTCTCCCCCTTAAACGATTAATATCATATGTTTCGTAGTTGACGCATCTCGATATTGTGAACATGTTTTCTGAATGTTGCAGTGGAGAGCGCCTTTGTAAATAGATTAGCTGCATTGTCCATTGAACGAACATACTAGATACCCACTTCTTGATTCTTCACAAGTTCCCATGTGTAGGAGAAATATCTTGGGGGAATATGCTTCGTTCGATAGCTCTTGATATAACTTTCTTTGAGTTGAGTGACACAAGCAGTGTTGTCTTCAAACAATTTTGTTGGTTTTTTATTTATGATTATTCCACTTGCTTCTTGTATATATTGAGTCATAGATCTGAGTCATACGCTTTCTCTACATGCTTCGTGAAGTGTAATTGTTTCTGCATGCTTTAACGAGGTAGCGACTAGAGTCTGCTTTTGAGAACGCCAATAAATTGCAATGCCTCTAGCTGTGAAAACATATCCAATTTACGATCGGGCTTTATGTGAATGTGATAAATAGCTTGCATCTACAAAACCAACTAAGTCAACACTAGAGTTTCTGTTATAAAATAATTCTAAATCAATTGTTCCTTGAAGATAACATAATATATGTTTTATTCCATTATAGTGTATGTGCATAGGTGACGGACTGTATTTTGCAAGTAGATTTGTAGCAAATGCTATGTTTGGTATAGTTCAATTTGCAAGATACATGAGTCCACCAATAGCGCTTATATAAGGTACTTCATGACCTAATACCTCTTCGTTATCTTCACAAGGTCAGAAGGGATTTTTATCATTATCAAGCGATCTATTAACCATTGGAGTACTCAAATGAGTCGCTTTATCCAATGTAAAAGCGTTTTAAGATCTTTTTCATATAATTTTATTAATGTACGAAAATTACATTATGAAGATGCTCCATCTGGAGCCCAAGAAAAAATTTTGTCCATCCAAGATCTTTCATTTCAAACTCTTATTTAATCTCCTTTTGAGTTTTAATTATGTTCAGGTCATGAACTTAGACAACTATGATCACAAATCCGGATAATTATATCTTAATGAATACGCAAGGGCATATTGCATTGTTGGTATATCTTTTACTCAACAAATATTCACTTAAGCGATTATACCACATGCATCTAGATTGTTTTAATCCATAAAGTGATAGATGTAATTCGACCAAACATATCTCTTTAGAATTTGAGCTCAATGCCTCAGACATTCTCAATGCTTTTGGGATTTTCATGAATATATCATTATCCAGTGATCCATATATATATGCTGTCACAACATCCATTAGATACATTTCTAGATTTTTAGATGCCGCTAGGCTCATCAAAAATCTGAATGTAATTGCATCCACTACCGGGGAATATGTTTTTTCATATTTAATTCTCGGTCTTTGAGAAAAAACTTGGGCAACAAGTCGGGTTTTATATCTTGTTATCTCATTTTTCTCATTTCTTTTCCGAACAAAGATCCATTTATACCCTACGAGTTTTACATAATCGGCTGTTGTGATAATAGGTCCAAAAAATTTTCTTTTATTAAAGGAGTTTAACTCAGTTTCTATGGCCATTTTCCATTTCTCCCAATCAAATATTTTCTTCCATTCCAGTATGGACCTTGGATCTGGATCATCATTCTCATTATCAATTTCTTTTGATACAGAGAATGAGAAAATTCCATCATCATCTTCTGTCTCATTTCTAACCCATACTTTTCCATTATGGGTATAATTGATGGAAATTTCATGATTTTCAACATTGATGTCCTCTTCAGAACTTTTCTTGTATGTGGTTCTTCTTGACTACTTTCATTTAGTTCATTCCAATTTGTTTTTCTTTTGGAGATTTTCAACCTTTGATCCCATAGGTCTCCCCCTTTTCAGCTGAACCTTAGTTCATTTGCTATATTTCCATCATTTTGTTCTTCTGGAACAATAACTCTTGGTGGAACATTCACAGCGGGTATATATAATTTTGTCACCCTTTTTGTATCGGTGAAAGCATCTGGTATCTCATTTGCCATATTTCGTAAATGCACAATTTTCTGAACTTCCAGTTCACGTTGTTTCATGTGAGGATCAATGTGTAATAACGATTATGTGCACCATATAATATCTTTTGGAACATCTCTAGTTTCTCCCCCTAACATTGGAAATTCATCTTCATATAAATAGTTTTTGGTTCCATATACCGAATTATACTGGTGATGTATACTTAATACATATTCCCAATATCCTTTGTGGTCCTATTTTTGTTCTTTGTGGTGGCGCTATGGGGACATAAAACGCACACCTAAAAACATGGAGATGGGATATATCTGGCTTCTGGCCAAATGTTAATTATGATGAGAGTATTTATTTTATGCACTCTGCCTTATTTGAATGAGTGTTGCTGCAAAATTGCATGACCCCATATTGAAATTGGAAGTCTAGTTCTCATTATTAATGGTCTAGCAATAATTTGTAACCGTTTGATCAAAGACTCAGCCATGCCAATTTTTGTGTGAACATGGGGGACTGGATGTTCAACATCAATTCCCAATGACATACAATAGTTATTGAAGACTTGTAAAATTAATTCACCAGTGTTATCAAACCTTACTTTCTTTGTTGTATAATCCATATTAACCTCAACCTAATTATTTGGGCAATGAATTTTGCGAAATCCATATTTTGTGTGTGTAATAGATACACATGTGACTATCTACTAGATGCGTCAATTAATACCATAAAATATTTAAATGGTCCTCATTGTTGGTGGATAGGCCCACATATATCACCATGTATTATTTCTAAGAATACTGGAGATTCATTCTCAACTTTTGCCAGTGATGCACGAGTTATAAACTTTCCAAGAGAATGAGCATTACATAGGAATTCTCCCATTTGAAAAATCTTCTGATTTTGATTTTTCAACGGATGAAAATTTGAATTTTCCACAATTTTTCTTATCTTGACAAAACCAAGATGTCCTAAACGTTCATGCCAGATTTTGAACGTACATGTAAACTTCTGGTTTACATTAATATATGATTCAGCCATATTTATTTTTGTGGGATATATTTCAGAGGATAAAGCTGACAACTTTTCCAATATATATATTCAATGCCATTTTTATTCATAGTTTCTATATGATATCCATATCTTCAGATATCTATGAAATTTAATAAATTTCTATAAGACTTAGAGGAATACAATGCATCGTTTGTTCCAAATTTTGTTCCCCATATCATTGAAAAACCAACTCTTCCCCATATCATTGAAAAACCAACTCTTCGAGAGCCTATTATTATTTTTTCATTACCATATATAGTATTCACGCTTCCAGCAGAATCTTTTATATAAAAGGAGGAAAAATACTTTATATTCGTATGTATTGTGTGCGTTGTAGCACTATCTGCCAAACAAATATTTTCATTCCCGTTCTCAAGTTTATATATTTTCTGATCATAAAAAAATGCATTAAAATATTTAAAATGAAATTTAAATATCAAATAAAAACTATTATATTAGCAAAAAGAAACATAATAAAGCATTATCATGTCATATTATCTTCTTCTAGAAGATTTTTAATTGTTTAGAGTTTCGTTGATATCTTCAAGATTAACAACGAAATCGGCTACATCGAGACGTATATCATTATTTATGCCTTTAATAGAAGGTCCTAGTTTATCATAGATGAAGTTGATTTTTCTTTGTTTTACATTTCTCTTTTGTGATTTATACAGATCCGCTACATATTTCAGCCTACTACAAGTATACTCTCAATGTCTTTTCATACCGCATTTATCGCAACTATTCATATGTTGCTTATTTATCAGATAACTAACTTCATTTCCTTTGGACCTTAAATCATTTAGACGGAACTTTCTTATTTGTTCACGTCCACGTCCATATCCTTTTTTTTTACGACCACGGTCATCTCATCGACCGTGTCTACATCCATTGTAATTATAATTGCATGATGCAACATTCACTTATGGGAATGAAGCTTATCAAGACTTGATGGTTTAACATCACACCAACATTTGGTATGTTATAATCACACCTTCATTTGGTATGTTATCATCACACTATTTGGTATGTATCTTACCAAATTTAAATTCCATAATTTGTGTGGATTATTTTTATATATGTTTTATTAATTATTGCAAGTACATCGTTTACTGGTACATATTGACCCATAAATTTTTATTCGTTTACAAAGATATATATTGGTGAGAGAATCAATGAGATTGCCCTAAATTCATTAAAGATTGATTGATATAACAAATCGATATTAAGACTCAATATGAAAACATTGTAGATTTATCTCAAAATATATTATTTACATTTATCTTACTTTAGGAAATTAGGTCTATTCTATTTTTATATTAGTTGATCTAAGTTGTAAGTTGTAACTATATTTGATGAGAGTCTAATAATCATACTTCCTAAACACTTTTGTGTTTTTACTCTCCTCATATTTATCACACACACACATATATATATATATATATGTATGTATTTAAGATTAAGTGAATTGCTTTTGGTCAAGTGGTTAAGTGTACACTTCTATAATTTTTCTTGCGGAAATTTGACTTTAAGTAGTTGTGTAACATATAGTTTTAGAGTTTGACTATAGATTGAATATGGTCAACCTAATTATCGGACAAGAAATTGATATGGTCAAGAAAAGGTATCAGACCCATATTCAGGATCTTCCTAGAGATTATATCAGTTGCCAAACTCGCCAGTAACATTCCTCTAATTTTCATCTGTCCATCATTGGCACTAAACCTAAAAATCAAAATCACACGTTAAGATAAATTCAAATTTATCGTGAAAACCTAAACAACACAAAACTTAAACATAATATCAATTAGGGAGAAACTCTAATCTATAAACAGAAAATCAATTAGCAAAAATTCATAATGTATAAGCATAAAAGAAAATCAAACTTCAAAAGTTTAATCTAAACATATTAGACGAGCCAGATCGATAAAAAGAAAATCTTAACTAAATGAAAACAAAGATGTAAAAATCTTACTTATAACGACTTTGATTAGCAAAAAGATCCACAATTTGAATGACGATCTCGGGTAGAATCGAGGCTGAATCAAAAGGTGGATTCAATATTATTGTGACGACACCATATTGTTTCACTGAGTTCTCCATCTCGATATTTATTTCCAAAAATCGATAAAAGCATAATCTAGACAAATTGAAAGTGAAAGAGGTAAAAATATTACTTATATCAACTTCGATTAGCCTAAGATCCACAATAATATCGAATCAAGTGGTGGATTAGATATAATTGTGGTGACACCATATTGTTCATTAGTTCTCCATCTCTATCTTTATATCCTAGATCGATAAAAATAGAATCTAGATAGATCAAAAACTATGAGGTAAAAATCTTACTTATATTAACTTTGATGGACCTAAAGATCCACAATTTTGATGATGATCTCTGGTAGAATTGAGGCTGAATCAAGGGATGAATTTGATATTATTGTGGCGACAACATATTGTTTAACTGAGTACTCCATCTCTATCTCTATTTCTGAGATCGATAAAAATAGAATCTAGACATATCAAAAACAAAAAGGTAAAATATTACTTATATCCACTTCGATTAGCCTAAAGATCCACAATTGGAACGATAATATTGGGTAGAACCAAGGTTGAATCAACAGATGGATTCGATATTATTGTGGTGACACCATATTGTTTTACTCAGTTGTCCATCTTGATATCCATTTCTGAAATTGATAAAAACATAACCTAGAAAGATCAAAACTTAAAGAGGTTAAAATCTTACTTATATCGACTTCGATTAGCCTAAAGTTTTAAAGTTTGAGCGATAATATCGAGTAGAACCGAGGCTGAATCAAGAGGTGAATTCGATATAATTGTGGCGATACCATATTGTTTCACGGTGTTCTCTTTCTCGATATCGATTTTTGAAATTGATAAAAACATAATTTAGATATATCAAAATTCAAAGAGGTAAAAATCTTATTTATATCGACTATGGTTAGCCTAAAGATCTACAATTCAAACGATAATATTAAGTAGAACCAAGACTAAATCAATTTGTGGATTTGATATTAATGTGGCGTCACCATATTTTGTCATTGAATTCTCCATCTCTATCTTTTTTTCTCACTTTCTTTTTTTCTTCTTTAGAATCAAGAGGTGGATTTGATATAACTGAATTTTGGCACACTTAAGTTTTTACCATATTTACTGTAAATCTGCTAATTTTGACAAATTTAATGCAAATCTGTTCATTTCTGTCACATTTACTGCAAATCTGCCAAATTTTGTTAAACTTACTGCAAATTTACTAAATTTTTGCACATTTATTATAAATCTGCAAGAATTTGACAAATTTTTCATAAATCTTCTAGCAAACTTGAAGAGTTTTGATAGATAAGTATACTAAAATTTACGACAAGTATACTAAATTTAACAGATTTATTGCAAGTCAGCTAAAAGTTTTGGCAAACTTACTAAATTGATTTATATAGGTTATACACAAGAAACCTACATCATTTGTTTTATTTATATTTTATTTACTTAAAAAAGCACAATTTGATCATTTAGGAAGGAAAAAAAATTGCTAAAAAGAAAATAATCGAGTTGGTTTACCTCTTATTTAGCTTGATATTAGATGATGAGTTCGTATCTCACCTATATTTAATTAGAGATGACATTGTCAATCAAATTATTGGTGATAAATAAAAAAGAAAGGAAAAAAATCTAAAATGTATTCAGAAATTATAGGAAATAAATAGAACAAATACAGAAAGGGCATTTTATCATTGCCACTCATTGGGGCCTCGCCTTACGTATGAATGTCTAGTGGCCTTTTGTTAGAACACGTAAGATCACTCACTACAATACATTTAATTGGCGTGTATGTTTATATATCTATTTATACACTTTTATTCTTTTTCAGTGCATATATATTATCTTTTTTTTTTTTTTTTTT
>OVAX01000070.1:0-122095 GCA_900406405.1 Lepidium africanum | reverse complement strand
TTTTTTTTTTTTTTTTTTTTTTTTTAATAGGTCACAACTAATCGATTTATTAGTTAAGTTTCTACATAATACAATATACAGATAGCGAGACTCAATCCTTAGACATGTAAGTCTACCTGTTTTTAGTAGACTTATCATCTGCCATTAGACTAAATACCACTTTCATTTTATAAACACTTTTCGTTTTGAAAAGTAATAACTTGATTTATAAGTTGATATGTAAATATAATATATATGTGTGTGTAATGTGTGTCTTTAATTGTTAGACGATCACGTCATTGTTGTTTTGTTTCTCTTTTACCGAGAAAATGTATCAAGTATATATTCTTTAAATCTAATGATTAGTATAGTGCATGTCTCAACATTATGAACAAAATTCATATTTGAGTTCTATAAAATTGGAAAATAATAAATGTGTTGTGATCTAGATTTTTTAGCCCGAAATATATAATCAATGTGTGAAACCTAATGAACCTAAGATCTAACTTGAATTAACAATTGCTTTGCGAAAGATTAAAGGAACTAAAACAGAGAAAACGAGGATTTAATGAGTTTGATTCCAAGGTGGAATCTACAACTTGCCGAAGCTCGCTTTTCACTATAACCATATTTTTCTTGCTCAAATGTGAGCTCATTTATAATGGTGAAACATTTAGAGAAAAAAAATGAACTAAACCCCAGACAGAAAGAAGAAGTTATTTAAAGATGAACATAGATTGATTCTAACCGATAACAACTCGTAACAAACTCTTTGCTTCAGCTTCTTATCCGTTGAGCTTAATCTTTTTTCAGTCCTCTCATCCTCGCTTAAGACTGATGCTTGATGATAGGTGATAACCGGATCCAATAACCGGGACCCAAACTTCACATTTAAACCAATATGAAATTACCGAGACACTCTACATCTTTTAGAGTCTCTTATGTAATTAGACAAAAGTCACTTGATCTTGACTAAACTTCATCACAATGCTTTATCCAAGGCATAACTGGAGTCATATTCAAATTCAATAAATCAATCGCTTTAATTCTTCTCTTTCCGCTTCTAAATAGTTCATGTTTTAAGAAAAAAAATTTGTTTCAAAAATTGATGTTTTCTATTTTTATTTGGTTAAAATATTCATATTTCATCTTCGGTCTGGTGGTTAAAATGATACAGCTAATGATTTTGGTACCAGGATTCGATTTCGACCCGCTGTATTATGGTACCTTAATAAAATATATTAGGGGTGAACTTTAGGTTATGGATCGAGCCTTGTTGATTCAATATGTTGACAAAAAAAAATAGTGTAATTTGTACCTAAAAAATATGTGTGAGACTTCTAAAACATCAACTATTTAAAAACAAATGGAGTATTTAACTTTTGTTTATAATTTTGTAATTGCGATCACAGTTAAAAAAAATCAACATAAGTTTGCTTTTAACACTACAAGAAAACAATAATTTAACAACGCCATTTTACAACGAAATAGGGACGTCGTAAATTAGGGACGTTTTGCCCATACTTTTACGACAAAATGTGGATTCGTTGTAAACGTGTTGTAAATTTACAAGGAAAATTTTTGTTGTAAAAAGGTAGCTATTTTACGACGAATTTACAACCTATTAACATGTCAGAACTAATTCGTTGTACACATGTTCCCAATTTGCAACACTCTTAAACCGAAATTTATTTACAACGATCTAAAGACAAATTTAGAAATTTGGTACACACATTTTTCATGATACAAAATTATTTTTTTACAAATCTAAATTATATCGTAAAAATGTCTCAAAATATTGTTTTCGTTGTAAAAACGTTGCAAGTTGTTTACGACGAATTGTCTTTACAATGATTTAAAGATGAAATGTGCAATTAGGTACTTGTAGTTAGTTACATACGTTGTAAAGTACTCGTATTTGATTAATGTTGTAAAATCATTGTTAAAGTTTTTCCTATATAAGGTGGAGGTCTCTCTTCATAATTCACATCACAACACAAACAAAAAAATAACATTTTTGAAAAAAAAAGATAGAAAAATGTATTTCGGTGATGATATATACAAGCAACGACAGTGGATGTATATGCATAGAGATGCTATTGGAATCGTGACAAAGGAGTTTATGAACAAGGTTGAAATATTCATGTACCAAACCATTCAAACCAAAATCACTCTTGAATCGGGTAAGATGTTTTGTCCTTGCCGGAAGTGAAAAAATACGAAATTTGCTCGAGTAGATACTGTTTGGAATCATCTATTAAATAGGAGGTTTACACCACATTATTATATCTACTTTCACCATGGGGAAGTTTATAGTGCTAGTGGAAATGATGAAGAAAGTAGTAGTAATTATAATAATGCTGGAGGTAATGTAGATGAATCGAGTAATTTGCATGATGTTGGTAATCAGAATGAGGTTCATGGGGTTGTAGAGCATGATAGGATGCATGAGATGGTCACAGATCCATTTCAGGAAACCAATACCGAACTAGTAGTTGGTGAGGCACCTAACTTAGATGCAAAAAGGTTTTATGACATCTTAGACGCTGTAAATGCATCTGTCATTGGCAGCTAGGATGATGAACATTAAAACATATTGTAATTTATCTCAAATATGCATGAATATGTGGACTGACTTATTCAAAGAGTATTTGCCAGAAGACAATGTGTCTACTGAATCATATTACGAGATTCAGGAATTGGTGTTTAGTCTTGATTTGCCTTGTGAGACGATAGATGTTTGCATCCACAATTGTATGATCTATTGGAAAGATGATGATCAGTTATAGGAATGCCGATTCTGTAAGAAGCCGAGATATAAGCCACAAGGGAGTGGGTGGAAGAAGGTACCGTATCAGCGGATGTGGTACTTACCAATAACAGACAGGTTGAAGAGATTATATCAGTCTGAAAGGACAGTAGCTGCAATGAGATGGCATGCAGAGCATTCACATACGGATGGAAAGATCCATCATCCTTCAGATACAAAGGCGTGGAAACAATTCAATACGGTACATGAAGATTTTGCTAAAAATATTAGGAATGTTTATCTTGCTCTATACACTGATGGTTTTAGTGCGTTTGGAATGTCCGATAGACAATATTCTTTGTGGCCAGTAATCCTTACGCCTTATAACCTTCCTCCGGGGATGTGCATGGAAAAAGAATTTCTATTCCTAAGTATTCTAGTTTCTGGTCCTAAGCATCCAAAGCGGTCACTCGACGTATTTCTGCAACCTCTGATTCACGAGCTAAAATAGTTGTGGACTCATGGGGTTCAAGCATATGATTGCTCAGCCCAAACAAATTTTACGATGAAGACCGTGCTTATGTGGAGAAAAAGTGACTTCTCTGCCTACGGAATGTTATTAGGGTGGACAATGCATGGGAGATTGGCTTGTCCTTATTGCCGTAGGAGGACAGATGCATTTCAACTTAAGTATGGGAGGAAGATGTGTTGGTTTGATTGTCATCGACGGTTTCTATCATTAAACAATCCGTATCGACGAAAAACGACCTTGTTCAGAAGTAAAGTGAAGGTTCGGGATCCCCCACCACCGTATCTATCCGGGAAACAAATTGAAGCAGAAATTAATTATTATGGTGCTCTAGCAGCAGTTCCCCGTGGGGGTAATTGGCATGTTCCAAGTAATATGTCAGACTATTATGGACAACATCACAATTAGCACAAAAAGAGTATATTTTAGGAGCTACCATATTGGAATGATTTGCTGATTTGACACATTTTGGATGTGATGCATATCGAGAAGAACGTTTTTGTGAATATCATCTATACAATACTTAACGTAGCAGGGAGGAGTAAAGATAACAAAAATGCACGGTTCGACTTACCAGCTGTTTGTGCTAGAAGTGAGCTGCATATGAAAAACGATGGCAAAATTCTAGTTCCCATATTTAGGTTGTCATCAGAAGCAAAAACATCGTTATTCAGTTGGGTGTCATCAAAAGTGAAGTTTCCTGATGGATATGTTTTGAATCTCTCCAGATGTATTGAGCAAGGGCAAAAGTTTACAGGGATGAAGAGTCATGACTGTCATGTGTTTATGCAGCACCTATTACCATTTGCTTTGGCCGAGTTACTTCCGAAAATTGTACATGATGCACTTGCATGTAACTATTTAACCTAAATAAGTAGTAATTAAGAAATTAATATATATCACTTTTATATGTGCTTTATATATTGGGGCAATATATGTGCTTTATATATTGTAGGTATTGGGGCATTTTTTCGAGATTTAAGTGCACAAACACTCACAGAAGAAAGTTTATAACAACTTTCAGCGAATATTCCGATCTTGTTGTGCTACTTAGAGAAGATATTTCCTCATTCGTTCTTTGATGTTATGGAACATCTCCTAGTTCACCTTCCCTGTTATCATAGATTATTGATTGATTGATTTTCTTATTATTGCAGATTATCTATGGATCCCCGTAAGCATACACGACGTGTCCACTACAGCGAATTTATTCAGGATAAGTCTTCGTCGTCGAGTTCTGCTGGAGTGTCGACTTCTTCGGCGATACCCAAGACACAGTCACAGACTGTCCCGTCTCATTCACAGTCAGTACCAGAGCAGCAACCGGATGAGACCGTCGACCCTAACCCGGTTCGTGGAGCTATTCATTCGGATCTCATGGTACCACCGGATGCACCCTATGCGCAGTATATGGTGTATGATATTCTCGTGCATAGAAATCACGGGACTTTGCCGATATTGCATATCGATCGACCGACTGGTAGTTATTGGTAAGTAAACTATTTAATATTAATTTTATTTATTAAATTAAATTTAAAAATTAAAATTTAAAATTATTTAAAATTATATATTTACTAATTACAATTTTTTTATAAAATTCAGGTTTGGTGTGGATAGCAAAATGGGGCGAAGCATTACGGAGTGCATCAAGAGCTTTTTTCTCGAGGCGAACCCTAACTGGACATCGACACCACACTACATTCGCATCACGTGGTTTAAGATTTTCGCGGTAATTAGATTTTTTAAATTTTAATTATTATTTATTTTATTTAATTAACCTATTTAATTACCAATTAATACTAAATCCTTTTTTTTACAGCAACATTGGAACTGAGACGTCTCCATCAACGAGACCGTCAAGCATGAGTTCAACAAGAAAGCCATGAAGCAGTTTTCTAACACTGTCTCTGATTGGAAGATAGACTGGGAGGTGAAAGGAGATGATGACAAACCTAGCTTCATGATAGCCGCAGTTTGGGAGGGGTTGAAGAATTTTGGGGCAGACCCCAATTCTGTGAAGAAAGCTGCCCAGTGTTCTGCTTCTCAGGACACGACTGGTCCAGACGGTATATCGCTCGCTATGCTTCACACTACTGGGCAGACTCCTTTTGGCGGAGTCGCTCTACAGATGGTTCATTTAATTTTTAATTACTTAGATATTTAACTAAATTTTACAATTTTTAGGCTGAAGAGTTAGGACATATTCCTTCTCTTCCAGATTTTTTCGAGCAGACTCATAAGACCAAGTCCGGAGTTTTCGTCGACGCTAGATCGGAGAGGCTACACAACGAGGTTACAGCTGCTGTTCGGGAGCGCCAGACTCAGCTTTCCCAGGAATCTTCTAATGGTACTCCTGTGGAATTGACCACTTTAGAAGTTGACTCAATTTATAAACAGGTAATTAGTTAATAAATATTATTAAGTATTTAATTTCAATGTTTAATTATTTATAGGTAATATAATTAATACTAACATGTTTAACGTTTTTACTAGATTGCTCTAAAGAAGAAAGGACAGATTCTTGGAGTAGGATCCGCGCAAGATGTCCCAACTCTCTCCGTTCTCAGTTGACAGCTTCGCGTAACGAAGTAGCAGAGCTAAAGCGATCGACGGTTGAGCTAAAGCAATCGATGTGTGAGCAATTTGCAGCAATGGAGTCTATGTTTGATATTTTGGTTGCAGGCAATCCCCAGCAGATGGAGGCACTAGAGCGTAGACGTCAAAATCTCGTCGTAAAAATGGGCGTCCCTAATTCATCCCTAAAACTTGCATTATAACTTTGTCGTAAAAATGGCGGTCCTGATTCGTCCCTAATATGGCGTTGTAATTTCGTCGTAAAACTAACGATGTTAATACGTCGTTAATTTTACGACGTATTAGCATCGTTTATTTTACGATGTATTAGCGTCGTTTACTTTACGACGAAGTTACAACGTCTAATAAAATTCACCACGCTTTTACGACGCACCCTTTACGACAAATTCACAACGAATATCTGGTCTTGCAAATTTACCAACGAATTTACAACAAATATCTTGTTACGATGATCATTATACAACGAAAATCATTTCGTCACTAATTCGTTGTAAAACCAATTAACAACGAATTAGGAACAAATATAGCAGTTGTAATATGTATGTATTTTTATAGTGTAAGTTTGTTTATGCATGCGAAAATTTAGATTCTATTTAACTGTGTGTATAGAATAAGTAATTTTAGAAATATGTATGAGTTTAGGTTATGGATAGTATAGTTTTTTTTTTTTTGGGGTGAATGGATCAGTACAGTTGAGAGCAAAATTAAAATAAGAGACAATATATATTTATTTAAATGAAGAGAAAAATTAAAATTAAAATTAAAATAAAGAGACGATTTACAGAGAGCCCAATAGATCTTAGACAATCAGCCAGCCCAAAAGATTTATAGAGAGCCCAATAGGGATCATATCCAAACAAGGAATACCTTCAAAACATTTCAAAACCGACCGATGATTTTGTTACAAGTCAATCTGTCAACACGTGGGAATATGTGCCTCGTTAATGTCCTTGCAAATTTATATGGTGTGCTGAATATTGCAAAACTGAAACAATGTGAGAAAGAGATTGGTTTTGGTGGGCCTTGGATTCTGTGGAGACTATGGAAGTCACGCAACAATTTTGTCTTTAAAGGACTTGATACTAATCTGATGGACCTGGTAGGATTGGCGAAAGATGATGCTGATGAATGGTTTAAAAAATCGATCTCACAAATACCAAGCTCCTCAAAATCACAACAACAAACATATAAGGTAAAATGGATCCCTCCCCCATGTACTGGTTAAAATGTAATACAGATGCTGCTGGATAAAAGATGGAAAACAAAGTGGGATTGGATAGGTACTTAGAGATCACAATGGAAAGCTGAAATGGATTGGTTCTAAAGCAATACCACATATGAAATCCAGTTTGGAAGTGGAGGCCGAGGTTAACTTTGGTTATTCCAACATTATTTTCGAATCTGATACTAAGGAGGTGTGTGAGACCCGTCTCTTGGCCCCAATTAAAGTATTGACTAATTCAGCATGTTAGACCTAATAAGTAAAGAAATCCTAGGTATATATGGATATACCTATAGCTACTGGAGATCCCTAGAAAATCCTAAAGAGAAGAAATCCTAAACGCCGTATGCTTTGACCACGTGAAAGAGCAAGGCGAAACAGAGGAGGAAGCTGACTCGGAATCGAACAAAATTCGATGTGTGGATTCCTACCCCAATGATCTACACGTAGCCTAAAGCGGAATCGAATTAGGAGTTCTGGCTACTTTCCCCAAGAATGAAATCTGCAGATCAAATTCGTGATCACCTATGTTGAGGAGCATTTTCCCGGTGAACCAGATGGAGCCACGAAACGATCAACCTGTTGTTGGAAAACCCCGGGAATCTACTTTCCAGGTATGGTGTCCGATATGATTTTGGAATTAACACGAATCGCTGACTCAACTTACCGTCAGACGCGACGTTTCTCATCTGTTTTCCATCTAAGCCAAGCTGAGATTTGGGATATGTGGAGATGGAATTTCGCCTTTCTAGTTTATGCTTCTGAAATTCATTAGTTTAGAATTAAAAAAATTATTGATGCTTGTTAGAATATATAAAGATATATATATATATATATATATATTATGTATAATTATGTTTGATGGGTGTTGACTGTTAATAAGTAATAGGTTTTTATGAAATATATGTTGATTGTTGACATTTTTTAAAGATGTACCTTGAGTGTGTGATGTGAAATAGGATAGAAACAAATAAATAAGTTGATGAAAAGAAAGAAAGTGGAAGAGAGAATCGAGCTACTGGACCGTGGTCTCTCAGAGTCAGAGAGAATCGAGCTACTACGTCGTAGTCTCTCTGAGCTAGGAAGAATCGAGCTACTGGGCAATGGTCTTCTAGAGTTAAGGAGAATCGAGCTACTTGGCCGTAGTATCCTGGAGAATCGAGCTATGGGGCCGTAGTCTCCCAATGAAAAGGGTTTTGAAGCCATCAGAGTGAAGATGGTAATTGACCAAATGATTGTGTGTGAATAGTCTTTCTTGGAGCAAGTAGATTACTTGGGTGTTAAAGCTTGTCGTAAGAAGGTAGATTATATGTGTATTGTTTATTCCTATGCTTTTGAATGGACGTTGTGGGAGTTAGGATGGTGTTACTGTGTTTCAGTGGGCAGAGATGATCTCCTCACTGGATAATTTGTTACTCACCCCTCATTTGTTCTCCCTTTTCAGGATTTTTGTTCAAGATTTTTAATCGTGGGTGGATTTTTTTCAAAGAAGTGATTTTTGGCAAGACCAAGGAATAATATGCTGTCTCCTAAGGTCTGGGAGCGGAGTGTTACAAGGTGATCAATGCTTTGGAGAATATTTTAGAATGGCCTATAATTCATCCTATCCTCCAGGATGTTAAGTATATATCTAATGAGAGAGGGGATATTAAATTTCGATTTCAAAGTAGGGTAGGGAATGATGTGGCAGATAGAGTAGATAGAGAATCTCTTTCTTTTATGAATTATGACTCTAGCTTTTATTTTGTAATTCTGATTTGGTTAAACTCTCTATAGTCACTAGAGATGAGCAGTGTATTAATTTTGATAATTAATAAAGAATATTATAGTTTGGGCCCAAAAAAATTGTAACATTGCCAAAGCCATAAATAATATTTCCTCCACAATTAAAAAAAAAATATTTTATAATTATATTATTTTGTATTACAAAAAATTCAATAGATTCAATAAGTATTTTTTAAGTTCTTATTCATAATCAGTAATTTATAAAATTTCCATAAAAAACATAAAAATCAATATTTATGAAACAATCAAAAATGTCTAAAAATCTCTTTTTAAGAAATATAAGAAATAAATATAAATGTTGACTAAAAGTAGGCGCACTTACATGTTCAGGGATCGAATCCCACCATCTGCATTATGCAGAAACTTACCTAATGGGCCAGTCAGTATGGTCAAATGTTGACAATATATATTGGGTGCTCTGCTTCAAATCTCTCGTAAACATGTTCTACTAGTATGATAAATTGGCATACTAGCATATCTATACCTCGTTTTCTAGCTTTTCAAAAAGAGGCAGAACATATAGGCCAAAAAGAGGATGCTAAAGTATCTCACCGAGAGTAAGATCACTAGAAAATTTTAGTGAAAACTCATTACAAAACATAGTTTACGTAGTTGTAATAGTATTACCAATGACCCATCTCAAGTCTATGAAGAATATGATTGAAGGTCTGAACCTCATAATCAGATATAAGTTACAATTTTTTTATTACCATTGACAAAGTTCAAATATTGTTGGAAAACAAATTCAGGGAAGAAAAGACGAACAAGAACAGAGATAGAAAGAAATATGAACAATCTGAAGATAGGTATATAGAGAGACATATGGATATGAATGATATCTTAACAATAATGGGAAATGTATTTGGTCACATGATTAAATCTAACTCTGCAGTTTTTCCTATTGAGAGTTCGACTTTAGAAAATTGCATAATCTCCATGTGTTGTTGTTTTGGGTTTAGAGTTTAGGGGAAAGGTTACGCTATGAATCAGACTTTATTGATCCAATTTTTGACAAAAAAACTATTCTCATTTACCTAAATAAATCTCATTTACCAAATTTAATCATTCAAGTTTCATGATAGGATTTATTTTGTGAAATTTTATATCATCATCTCACTGATTTGCATATGGTTTTTAAAAAATGAAATGATTGCTTTTTAAATTTTTTTATATATATATAACTAGTAGCAACCTACCATTGGGGCAGAATTTGTATCACTAAGTGACTAACAATAAAATTATGCTGTTTAAATTTTAAAACTAAAATTTTTAATTAAATTTAAAATTTATTATGTATTTTATATGATTTAATAAATCAGTTTTGTTTCCTTTTGGTAGAAATTGTTAGTTTTTCAAATATATTACTTTACCATTTCATAATTTATCAATTCGTAATATTATATGTTAATGACTTTTAACAAATATTATTTGCTAAAACTATAGATTGATATTTATATAAATTCACTAATTTTCCAGATATAAAACTCATTTCTCACTTCTTTTTCAGCTGCATTATGAATACAATTTTTACCTATAGCCACACGGATTTATATCATATATCTTTAATTTTATAATCTAATATCTATCCCACATAAGATATTTTTTAAAAATTGAACTTTTTGACTTTGTTTTTTCCTTGTTTCTTCTTCTTTAACAGCTTAACAAAATATGATATTCTATATCAAGTTTATTATCGTAGGCCTTGATCCAATTATTAACTTACTACAACAC
Source organism: Lepidium africanum (assembly GCA_900406405.1). NCBI lineage: Eukaryota > Viridiplantae > Streptophyta > Magnoliopsida > Brassicales > Brassicaceae > Lepidium > Lepidium africanum. The sequence continues at coordinate 111,505 of OVAX01000070.1, read as the reverse complement.
AATTTATATAATGAAATTATTCCCTAGTTATCAAAGTAATTAATATTTCAATCTCATTATTTACTATCACCATCATTTCTTTCGTTTCATTGTGACCAATACTTTAATTTAATCATTTTGACACTAGTTTTCTATTTATTATTTTTACCTACAAATATATCTCTTTATTTTAAAATTTTTAAAATAATTCTTTACAAATATTTGGATTCTAGATTCTCACATTTTTGTACGTCTTGATTACCAAATTATTGTTTTTTTCTGAATTTTGTTACATTTGAAAATTATTTGAACATATTTTTTTACATGAAAATTGAGATATATATATATATATATATCTTATTCTCTTCTTTCGATTTATTTCTTTTTGATATATATATATTTTATTATTCTTTTTTGATTTATATATTTTAATTTATTTTTGATATATTATTAATTGCTAAATTATCTAAACTTAATAAAACAGAGGATACTTTTTTCTGTAATCTCAATTTGTAAACAATTAAAAACAGCCCCAATCTTTTATTACATTTTAGTCCTTTTATTCTTTCAGTTTTTAAAATTATTTTTACCATGAATTATTTAAAATATAAAAAGTAGTGGTAAATCAAAGACCAACCCACGTTTCATCTTTTCTAACCCACGATAAGCCTAATTACCTTTTTTAAAATTTTTTATAATTATCAGATTGCTTTTGTTTCGCTTTCAATCACCTTTCTCAGTTTTCAATCGCAACACATAAAATTAAAATCCTCACCTCTTCTTCTTTCCAGTTGCACTGAAACACTCAAAAACCAAATCATCTAAATTGGGTAAACAAAAGATACTGAGAAGAAGAAGACATGGAGAATTGAGCAATAACAACCACAATTACGATTTAAAGGAATTCAGAGTTTGTTAATGGGAAATATCGCAGACGAAGGAGGAAAGAGAGTAAGTAATATCCCTATACTCTGTTTTCGTACATGACATGTCTCTATTCAATCTGTTTCTGATTCTCTTCTCTCTAACAAGTTCAATGATTTTCATTTTCTTTTTCGAATAACAGTTTAATTTCTTATTAAAGGAGAATCGTTTCGTTTCAAAGTCCGAACCGATTCAACCACAAGGTATCAAATTCGAAAATCTAATTTATTTGCTTTGCGTCTCTTTTTGAAGAATCATTCTTTTTACCTTTCTCCCAAGTTTCTCTTTTTTTCATTGGATTTAGTCATGCATTTCATATTGGAGCCGGAGAGAAGAAAGGAAGACCCACAAGGAGGAGGTGGATGACGTAATTTGCTGAAGAGGAAATTCTCTGAAATCGATGATGATCAAAATTTTGATCTTTCTAAGATTGGTACGGACGCTCCTGATTGTGTTTCTTCTCCTGTGGTGATCGACTCTAATGGGTATCTTTGTTTTTTTCCTCTTATTCTAATCCGCCATTAGAGTCCTTGAGAAGACAAAGATCTCGTGTTTTTGATGAAGAGCTAGATCTAAGGTTCTTTGGTTCTGAGTAATATTCTGATCTGGTGTGTGATTTCATTTACATTCTGAAGTAAAAAACATTTTTGACCGCCGTTTTCTATCTGTTAGTAGTTACTATTTGAGTGCGTCGGTTAAATTTTAATTTTCAAAGAATAAACAAAAACCAAAGTCGAAATTGTTTGAAGAAGTTACTATCTCTTGTCTGTAATATACGCAAATGAAAGTGGTAGCATCTTTATGTTGAGACATGGTGCTTAGTATTGTAAGTGTGTAAACGATATGGGATGCAGAGATATGTGTTGCTGATTGCAGATCCTGATTTGTTTGCTTGATGGTTTGAATTTATCAAAATTCTCTCTATGAAGTTTACAGATCCTTGAACCATCTCATCTTTTGAGCTGAAGTTGTGATGTGAAAGTTTTTAAAATAATGATACCATTAATCTTGCTAATTAGATGCATTTGAAAGGGTTCATTTACTTTATTGATGTTATCCTTAGCAAACCGATTCCATTTCGAATTTCATTCCTATATCTGAACTTAAAATTTATGATTTCACATCTTTGTATCAGCTCATGATTAGTAATCTTTCTTGGTTAGGAGCAGGATGATCCTCTTTATGTTTAAGTGAACAAATTGTCGTCAATGAAGACTCAACTCCCTTATGACTACTACTACCTGAATTACTGTGAGCCTACTAAGACCTTGAACAATGCAGAGAATCTAGGGTAGGTTGCCTTGTTGAACTCGATGTGGAGTCCACAATAAATATCAAGGAAAAGATTATGATGAATATTCGGGCCAATATGTAAGTAGTTTTTAAAATGAATTTGAAAACATGTTTCTAATTAGGCTAAGAATATGTTACATTTTTTAAACAATTAATTAATTACAAGCAAAAACGATGTAAACAATAGCGTTATTTTTTTACGTTAGTCACGAGCCGTTGTGTTTGATGACCAAATAGACACATCTTAATTGCACTATTAATCAGCATAGCCTCATTATTTCACATGCTTTATATGTTTCAATTTTAATAATCCATGTGTTTTTACTTTTTGTTGTGTGATCGTCTCTCCCCTCTAAGCAATAACTCTATAATTGATAAACATCAGAACCAAAGCTAAGGCAGAGACCAATCCACTATTAAACCCAATCTGTTTAATTAATACCTTCAAATTCACCAACACGACATTTCATATTCCAATTGTCGCCACATGGATACAACTCATTCTCTGTGTATTGTCCCAATATTACTCTCTCCGTTTCACTATATTTGATCTTTTAATTTTTTTCACACAGTTTAAGAAATCATTAAATTTTATATTTTATCTAAATAAAAAATGTTTTATCACAAATTCTAAAATAATCTAACTAATCACAAATCAATCTGCAAAATTTTCAAAGGGTCAAAAACACTAAAAATACAATAAATTTTGCATAGAAATCCTAAAATATCAACTAATATGAAACAAAATTTTTTTTCTAAAACATCAAGTAAAGTGAAACAGATGGAGTAGTTGTTTATAGGTATAATAACCTATTAATATGTATGTAATCCAAGAGATGAAATATTGGTACATGGTGAACGTAGTATCCTCCTGCTAACAAAAAACACAATTGTTATGACTAACACAAGTGTTTTGGCTGACTTCTGGTACACATAACTATGGCTGCCTAATAATGGTTTGTGTATGTTTAACATAATCAAGGTCAAGCGAATTTAAATAAACCAAGCCCATAACCACGCTTTATCGGATTTTTGGAGTTTTTTGTACTAAAAAACAAATCGATATTCATTACACGTTATTATTTATTACGCTAAATTTACACTTTTGTCAACGAGATAAAATGAATATTATGCATGATTTGTATGCACCAAAATGTTATAATTCACATCATAAGCAGCAAACATAATGGTTTATTATATGATAAACTGAATATGAGGTCAAACATAATGCCACATCTGTAATTTAAATTGTTATCAATAAAAACATAATCGATTAAATAATATCACAAAAACTCATATAAGCCCACGCTAGCGTGGGTAACATCCTAATTAGAAGTTATAATGATGAATTATAGCACTAATCTATACATTAATTGCTGAGCTACTTTCAGTCTGGTGGTTAGTATGATTCAGTTAATGACTCAGGCACTGGGGTTCGATTCCTCCCACTACACTAGTAGATTAAAAAGGGATTTTAGGATGTGGGCTAAGCTATGGATCGGGTCTTGTTAATCCAATTGTTGACAAAAAAAATCTATACATTAATTAAAGATGATATGGCATCATGAGAAGAGACTCTATTTTACATTATATATATATATATATATTAATTTATTTTTGATATATTATTAATTGCTAAATTATTAGAATTTTTTTTGTCAACAATTGGATCGACAAAGCTCGATTCATAACCTAAATTTCACCCATAAAATCCATTTTCTAAGCTACCATAATGTAACGGGTAGGAATCGAACCATGATGTTAAATCATTAGCTGGATCATCTTAACCATCAGACTGAGGAACTCGGCCTGAATTATTAAAAGTTATAATGATGAATTATATCACTAATCTATATATTAATTGAAGATGATGATGTGTCATCATGAGAAGAGATTCTATCTTACTTTATATATATAGATATATATTATTAATTGCTAAATTATTAGAATTTATAATGATGAATTATATCATTAATCTATAAATTAACTGAAGATGATGATATGATATTATGAGTAGAGTCTCTATATTACTTTACATATATAGATGTGGAGATTGAAAAAATATTCGGGATGAAAGAAAGATCCAACAAAGATCAAATGTCGTATCATTGTCCCCTAACAAAAAAAATGGTTACTATCTACAGGAAGAATATCCATTCGAACTTACAGTTTGTCTGAATAATGTTTTGTACTAAGCCATATAAGTCTTTCTATTAGGGGTGGGCATTTTGGTTTAGTTTCGGGTATGGTTTGACTTCTGTTTCGTTTGGCTATTTTGGTTACATAAAAATTCTAAACAACTCCAACCAAACTTAGTATGGTTTCATTTTACTTCGGATTGGTTTATGTTCGGTTGGAATCGGTTTGATTTGTTTTTATTTCAGTTTGGTTTTAGTTTGGTTAAATATACATACAAATAATTATTTGACAAAAATAAGCATACGACTAATTGTTATATCACACCAATTGATCATTTAAAAATAATATTATATGAAAACCAAAAGAACAATTATTAAAACTAAACATAATTAGATGTTAATCTCGTTTGCATGCACTAAAATGCAGATGGCTTCACCTATGATTAGAAAAGAAAACTAAGAATTTTTTTTTTTTTGTCAACATTGGGCCACAACTGGCCGGTCAATTAGCCAAGTTCCTGCATAATACAGGCGGTAAAACTCGATCCTACGACATGCAAGTACACCTGCATTTAGTAGACTTACCACATGCCACTAAGCTAAAAGCCACTTGCAAACTACAAAAATTTTGAAAATCAAATCTGTTAACATAAATATAGGCTAGTAATATTATAATATATATTATATATAATTATTAGTAATATAATAAAATAAACACATTGGTTTATCAGTTTGGTTCGGTTTCAAACCGAACTGAAGAGAAAAATCATAACCAAATGGTTTGTTAGCACACTTGATTTGGTTTAGATCGGTTAAAATACTGTTGGTTGGGTTCGGTTAAAATGCCCACCCCTCCTTTCTATACTGTAATAAAGTGTACAACCATTGATGAATTATGAAGCTTAAACTTGTAATTAACTAATAATCCCATGAACTTAATAATAACAATCTTTCAACTAAATTTAGCTTATTAATAATTTCATATAATTTAATAGTGAGTGATCATAAAAATTATTCACGAAAACCATGGTATTTTTTTTTTTTTTTTTTTTGGTCAATCAAAAACCATGGTTCAAAGGATAAATATATACTACTAAAAAGTTTCTGTATAGCTATGAATTAAGATATTTCTACAATTATATTTAGAATTTATCTTTTGGATCTTTTAAGATCCTTATATATAGAGAGAGTAGCATCATCAATAGTGTAACTCTATATCGCTAGTTACACTCTATCTCTAAAAATATAAGTGACTAGTATAAAATCATACCTCATACATAATATAGTCCTTAAAAGTATTTTTTAAGAGGATTATCAAAAAAAAGTATTTTTAAAGAGGGTTTACAGTCATATATATGCATCATATTTTCAAAATTTTGATAGTAAATTTGGATTACTCATAGGGATGATTTCTATTCGATATATCATAATTTAAGAACTTGAATGAGGATATTGTAAGTTATACCATATATTATTTATGATTTTGTATAGTAGATTTGTACTTTTTGAGATGAAGAATAAAGTTGCCATAATAGAAATTTGGATATTTTTGAGTGAAATAAAAAAGAAGAGAACAAAGTGATATTGTCATGTGGCCCTTTTATGCTTCAATCTAGAGAAACATAATAGTTCATACATCAACCCAAATATAAAATGTATACAAGGTTGTTCCACACAACATAAATTTTTTTATGTTATAATATAATGAATGACCAATTTTTAGGAAACAAAAGAATGTGTTCTCTGTTCCCTATTTTCTATGTAATGAAAATGGCTTTAAAGGGGCAAAATCACTTGCCAAATAATTTTAGTTATTTTCGCGGTTGTAAAAATTAACCAAATTTGAAATATGACCAAAATTTATTATACTTGTTTGACCAAAATAAAAAATTTACATAAAGATTTTTACTTTAGCCTTGTGCACGCATATTTTGTAGTCAAGCCGATTGATTAATATAATCAAGTTGAAATTTTCAAAAAGGTGAATTTTACTTTTAATATACTTATGACATTTTCAACCTCACCTACTTACTCCACATCTCAGAACAAACTATTAATTCAGTTTTCAATATTGTTTGTTTCCATTTTATTCTGCAGTGTTTTAGTTAATATATAACTTAATTTTAAATTCTTCATATATATATATATATGTATATATTGTTTCTCAACTATTCGATCACATATTCTTTGACAGTAAAAACCCCGATGTTTATAAGTTTCCGAATAAAAAAATTTAGGTTTTTCATAGATTATCTAAATTTTTTGATAGATAACGTTAGTCTTTATAAAAAACACTGTATTATTTAAAGATTTAATAACAAAAAAATTCAAATTTTTAATAATAATAATAGACCAGATTTAATCCATCAGAAAATTCAGACAAAAATAGTGTTAACAAAATTAGTGAGAAATCTATTAGACTTATTTGCGATCAAATTTATAATGTGGACAGGGAAAATAATCTATCGGAGAATTTTTCTATTTTATATTTAAAGTGTTTTTCTATTTTATATTTAAAGTGTTTTTCTATCAACATTGTTGTAATCACTCCACTAATTTCAAAATTTAGTTTGGCTTATAATTGTATGAACAAAGACAGATTGCCACTTCCGTTTATAGTTTTACCTTTTGACTACTATAGTAGTCTTTGTTGACTTTCAAGTGGTCTAAACGAAATTGGTCACACGCACCATAAAGCCAATTAGCCAAATACTATATCCTTGTTTAAATGTAATAAATGAAAACAAATGTGAACATTATAAGATATTATCAAAAATAGTTGGGTTTTGAGTTGACTAAACTCCACAATTAGTGAGAAAATATTGGGCGCACACGATCTTAAGTTAGGTAAGTAATAAGAATCAATGAAACTATATAATATACAGAAATTGAATTAAGGTTCAAATTTATATTAATTTTTCCATTCGAAAAAGACCACAGAATTATCGGCCGCATATACACGTACGGACCGGACTGTGTACACTTTCTCTCAAACAACACTATACCAAAATATAATTTTGGTAAAAAGTTACATCATTTGTCAATAATGAAAAAAAATGAAAAAGAATATTTATTAAACTTAAAGAAAATAGAGAAAATAAAAAAAAACTATCGTTCCTCGGAATCCCGGTCCTGAAACGATAGTCGGAAAACCCAGTTAGAGACTGTAGTCATTGTCTTCTTCCTTGAAATCTTTAGTCTTTGGATTTCACTATTTTGGCAAATCTCTTTTGAATTTCCATCATTAACGAACTTCTTCAATCTCTTCAAAGCAAGTTTCAATGTTTCCTCACTCATGTTTGCAAAACAAACCCTAAACCAGCCTGGTTCTTCACAATGACACGATGAACCAGGAGAGATATTGAGCTTCACTTCATAAACAATCTTCTTCCAAAGATCCATTTCTGCGTCGAACGTTTTGGAGGTAAGTAGATGTCTCATGTCAACCCAACAAAAGAGTCCCGCATTGCTTTTTAGACATTTAATTCCTATGGCTTGTAGACCTGACACGAGCTTTCTCTGTCGGTTCTTGAGGCGTTTTTGGTTCTCTCTAAGGTAGTTCTTAGTAAACTTCTTGTCGGATAATAATGATGATAGTAAATATTGTGTTTGGGAGGAGACAAGACCGAAACTCGACATTTTTGTAGCGGCAGAGATGACATCTCTGTCGTTAGAGTAAATAGCTCCAACTCGAAAGCCAGGGAGACCTAGATCTTTAGATAAGCTATAAACAATGTGGAAACGGTTAAAGACATCGGTATCCTCGAGTTGATTGTCTTTGAGAACCTCACAGACACTAACAAATTCTGAAGAACTGAATACTGTCCCTGAATAGATCTCATCGCTTACTAGATGTATATTCTTATGCTTAGTGATGAAATCCATGAGAATATTGAGTTCGGTTCGGGTCGTTGTTGTACCCAAAGGGTTAGATGGATTCGTGATGAGTATTCCTTTGACGTTTAGGTTAAGGGACTTTGCTTGCTCATAGGCTTCTTCGAGGGCATGCTTTGTGATACGAAACCCGTTAGAACTTGAGCAGTGGATTGGTACAATCTCGACCCCGGTTCGCCATTTTAGATCTCTATCAAACCTGAAGTATCAAAGATCTTAGTAAGGTTAAGTTTGTTATATAAGTGTTACGTGTGTATGAAGCAAAAACCATGTACTAACCCTGGATAATATGGTGTGGGAAGCAAGAAAGCGTCACCAGGATCAGCGAGACAAAACATTAGAGTTTCATTTGCGGAAGTGGCTCCAGCAGTAAGGACAAGGTTGTATGAATCAAATGAAACTCTATTTCCTCTATTCTCCGACATGAACTCTGCCAACGCCTGGAAAATTTCCAACCAATTAATAAACTTCTAATATAGTGATATACTAGTAAAAATAACACATCCAGACAGAAAAAAATTGTCTGGAATCCAAAGTTAGATTCGGGACAAAATATATCATGTCGGGAATCAATCTTGAGATCGTCTGTACTAATCTTACATTTTTTAAGGAAGAAAGGCCGTGGTAGTCTTGAAAAAGGGCGAGTTCGCGGAAAATAGACTGGCCATCTCTTTTGAAACATGCCGCGTCTGAGTTCTGTGCAAGCCATGACTCTAGTAGATCAAAGCATAGCTGCAAAAAGAAACCAATCTATAGATGTAAATACATAAACATTTGTTGATTTATTTTAGTTTATTACAAGCATGTACAGTACTTCATTAAGATTTGCTTACCTGATTTTCAGCAAGACCCATTTGGATAATCCCATGAGGGTTCTTAATAACTTCGTAAGGATTCTTCTCATATTCTTCCCAACCAAGGAAGTATGAAGAGTCTTGGCCATGACTGTTGCATGTAGCTTTTCTTGACAATGGACCCATATTTTTTGTTAAAACAGGATTCAACAATTAACTGAAGAAAGATCTGAGAGGGAGAGAGAGTTGGTTTGGTGAGTTACGAGAGGTCTAAGAATGTTTGCATGTATATATATAGTTTCATGCTAGTCCAAAAATATACACAAAGGATATAATTATGAAATGGGAAGTTTTATTATTTTCATTATTTTAATTATCCACACATGGGTGTTCTTTTAACTGTTTAAAGTTTTAGTGATTTGAATTTTTATGTATAAACCATTTTTTCATCAACATATTTGAATATTGACCCGACCTTAATATAATAACAAAAGATGGTTGGGATAGGTTAGTGATATTAAGATCGAGATTTCAGGATGTGAATTCGTAGAGGTTTCAGGTTCAAAATCTCTTCGAAACTTAAGTTACGATTTATTGGTTAAAAGGAGAATAAGATTATATTAAATATTTACATTTTTAGCAACTTCCATAAATAATGTACATAAAATTATTCGGATGATAAATATCCAGATCACCAGAATTATAAAAAGAAAATTCTGATATGGAAAAAAACAGTAGATTACAAATTTTTGGTAACATAATGTTTAATTTTATAACTGTTTTGGATATATGAATTAGATAGTCAATGATAGGTAGATTAGTGGTAGTTGCTCACAAATTTTTATGCATCGGGTGTGATTTTTCTCTGATATAATAAGAAAAAAAAAATGTAAAATTTGGCTATTGATTGGATCTTATAACCTAATTGTTAAGAAAAGAAAATTAGATACAATAAGAGTAGGAGATAGTGAAAGCAATTGAGTAATGAGGACGCTAATGTCGACGGCCCGACAGAAAATCTTCATTTAAAATGGACATTTGTATATAAAAATTGTGTGACCCACAGAAAATTACATATAAATATAAAATTATATAGACAAATTAAAGGAAACATGTCAATGTTACAATTTGGGGACTATTTGGAGGGTCGATCATGTTGGTCCACGTTGTTCCCCAATGGTATTCATCTTTTGTATTTTTGTCGGCTAATTTTTCAACGTTTTATAGCTTTTGCTAAACTTTTCTTTTGGCATTTTTTGTCAAGGGGTTAAATATCCGTTTTAGTCATCTGAATATAATTTCAAAAAATCATATTATTCTGCCGTGTAACAATAATATGGATTGGTTGATCAAATTACTGAAAAAAATTATTTTTCTTGAAAAGACAATATTTTTGGCTAATAAAAGCAATTGATCAAAACTTATAGCTCACAAAAAGCATTTGAAAAAGGATTACATAGGAGAAAATTTTAGATCAAGGTCCGGTCTTTAATATTCAGGATCCGATCAAAATCTGATTTTTTCCTAGCTTCTCCTGGAGTGTTTTCTGAAAGATCTTATAGATTTTGATTTTGACTTTCTCGCTTCTAAAAAAAGTGTAAGATTATTCTCTTGCTGGAGTTGAAGCATAATTTTCTTATTAGTGGAGCTTACACTCGTTATAGGAGGTTTCGTCATCCAGTTTATAATGACCTTAATTTCTTGAATTTTGGTTAGCTATTTTGACTTCTTTTTGTTATGTAGAGTTTTTTTTTTTTTTTTTTTTTCTNTTTTTGTTTTGTAGAGTTTTTTTTTTTTTTTTTTTTTCTCTTGCAAGTCTTTTGTAGATTTTTTTATAGACATTTTTGTTTGGAAATATTCATGTTTACCGCCTGCTTTTTATATTTAATTATATGGTCTGTGTTTTATTAATCAAATTAGATAGACAAAAAGGTTAATAAACAGGTAGTCTAATTGTCATACCCCTAATCTACTTTGGTACCATATATGAATATTATCCTATTTTAATTGGAGCATTTAGGCTAATAAAAAAAACCACATAGACAAAAAGAAAAAAAAAAAAGAACATAAGATAAACCATGTTATCCTAGGCAAAAGGAAGGAATATGTTTGGTTTATTCAAGTAGATGATGTAGATTTAGTATCAATAATTATACTACGAAATTCAATTTTCATGCCGTCTACACCCAAAATTAGGAAGATTTCAACCTTCTATATACTGACAACCAACAGAAATTTGGATGAAATTAGACAATGGTTAGTTTATTTATGTCGTAGGAAACGTGTCTTATTATTGCGACTATAAGTCCATAACGCATACCATGCTTGTTTTGAACAAGCAATGTTCATAAAAATAAGTTTTGAAGACCAAACCGATAATAAGTTTAACTTATGAGCTGTCATAAGTTATAACTTTAGTTCTCTTTCTTGAATTGTATTTCCCAAATTTAACAAAATTATCATACCGAATTATAAAACTAACAATGTGTTTTGCAGTTTCATACACATGCCTACTAATGAATGTACTTTCTCGTTTTTTTTTTTTTCTCAAACTCCAAAATTCTAAATATAATATACCCTTTCACAAAAATGACTCTTAGAATTTATCTTTTTTTAAAATACCCATCTCTAATAAAAAATGACGAAAATACCTTCACAAATTTTTAACAAATTTTTTTTTGTAATTACTTATTCAGAAAAACAAAATTTTCCCGCAAAAAAAAAAAGTATTTCCTGCCAAAACTTTTTTGTAAAACAAATTTTATGAAAAAAAGTTTATGGAAAAAATATTTTTCCGCCAAATTTTTTTATAAGTTCGCTTATAAAGCTTTACAAAGTTTTTATAAACACCTTATAAATTTTTATAAATACCTTACACATTTTTATAAACGCCTTATAAATTTTTTATAAACACCTGACAAATTTATAAGATACCCTATAAACCTTTATAAACACCTTATAAATTTTTATAAACACCTTATAGATTTTTAATAAGTACCTTATAAATTTTTATAAGTACCTTATAAATTTTTCATAAACACCTTATAAATTTTTTATAAACACCTTATAAATTTATAAGATATCTTATAAATTTTATAAGCTCTCTTATAAATTTTTTGGCAGGAAAATTTTTTTTAAAATGGAAAGAAATTTTGACAGAAAAAAGTTTTTTTTGGCGGGAAATTTTTTTTAAATATATAAAAAATAATAATGTAAGAGTATTTTGATCTCATTCTACAATGAGAGATATTTTTTGAAAATATCCAAAAAATAAGGCAGTGATGAAAATATCTTCCTTTGAAGGGTATTTTTACAATTTTCCTATAATAAAAACGCACCATTAATTTCAACATTGTGTTATATTAATCTTTTTTAGTTTTGGAAGTATTGTAATAAATATTTGTAGTAAAAAAACATTATAATAAAATAAAATTATAATCACATAATATTTTTAGTAAAAATTAAAAATATTGACAAAACAAAATAATCCTATCACATCATAGTTTAACAAACTAAATATTTTATTAAATTATTATGTGATAATAGTTTTATATCAACAAACATATAAGTGGAAACAAATGAAAAAACTGAAATTTTCCAGAATTATATGTATTTTTAAAATATATATATATATATAAAATATAAAAATATGTATATAATAATTATATTGATAATAAAACATTAAACAACTAATCATATCCAAAGATATTTAGAAAATACAAATCAAATACATAAAATATTCTATATTTCAATGAATAAACATATCACAAAATTAACATCAAATATTAGAAGATTAGTATATAGGAAAAAGAAAAATATGTTCATATCTCTAAAAACCTAAATGAAAATGAGTTAAAGCCCCTAAATGAATGTAAGTCTAAAAATTTAAATGAAAATGAGTATAAAAACTTAAAATACATAGGTCTAAAAACCTAAATAACGTAAGTCAAAAACGTTTATATACGAGAAAAAATGTAATATATCAAAACCTAAATTAACAGAAATTGAAATTTACATACACATTAATTTTTAGTATATCAAATATATATAAATTAATAAATTTACATATACAAATCAAACCATAAATTAAATAAAAAAATAAAATATTACATACAAATTAATATTATAAATAACTAAAAATACATATTAATTTTTCACATAAACATATCCCATACATAGCATGGATTATCATCTAGTACATATATATTTGATAGAAAATACATTCCATCAAATATTTGAATTCGATTTTGGAAAATTGTATAGCCTTGTGTAACATTGTTTGACGTATGGATCAATCTTACGATAATTGACAAATGTGGACGTTAATGATCTAGTGGCCGATAAAGTTCTAGCCATCCACTTTGTAAATCATTCAACCTTAATTGTAGAATTTGGAAAAATTAGTAGTTAATCATATTCCACTCAATGGTGATTATTAGGTCCCTCTAATATGTTTTAGAAGTAACAAAATTAAATTTAACATGTATACACATACATATATATATATATATGTATATAATTACGACAATGTTTACATTGATTTGATCATTTGGTAAGATTTGTAACCTTAAAAGGTTAACAACACCAAGTGAGTGCTCACAAGTAACGACAAACATGTCATTTACGAGGTCTCAAGCACATATTTCCTTAAATTAACATATGATTCGCTTAATTATGCAAAATTAATTAGATAATTGTGGTTGTAATATTTTCACACAAATTACAAAAAGAAAATCTAATACACCTCTAAATGATTAGTCGTTAGAAAACTGTTTTTTTTTTTTTTTTGCTATCTCGAATATAAAATCAACAGAGAACAAGATTTTTTCAACAAAACCATATGATACAATATTCTAAATTAAACTTATAATTAAAAAGCCGCACTAAATGTTAAAATGGGATAAATATCTTACATAGAAAAGTTAGATCATTCTAGTCTAATGTCTATGCTAACTTTTGCTTCACCAATGTTATATTAAATACTTTATTTATGTATTTGAGATGTTTTGGTCGAAAAACCCTATTATATAAAGTAAAGTTTCAAAGTTACTCAATAACAAGATGATTCTATGTGTCAAAATTCAACGATCAGAAATTTTTCTATGTTTATCTAATTAAAAATAATAAATCTTTAAATAGATTTTTTCAATATTTAGTTTATTCTAATCTAAAAAGACTTCCTAACCTAAAAAAATCTTAATCAAAAGAAATTGGGAATATTAATTGTTAAAAAATTAATTCTAACAAAAAATTAAATTTTATTACTAATCTTATTATACATAAAAAAAATAATATTAAAAAATTATTTATAAAAAACGAATATATATATATATATATACATATATGATATTTTGAATAATATCTATCTATAAAGAAATCCTAATCTAATAATTTAAAAAAAATTAGTTCTAACAAAAAGTAATTTTCATTACTAATCTTATCATATATAGAAAATATTATATTAAAAATTTATTTATAAAAAACGAAAAATATATATATATATATGATATTTTAAATAATATTTATCTATAAAGAAATCCAATATAATATGATATATATCTCTAATCATAATCCTAACAGAAGATAATTAAATATCTCCTAAATATTTATTTGTATACATAATCCTAATCTAAAAGGGATTTTGTATACATAATCGTAATATAAAAGAGAATTGTGAATAGTCGAGACTTGAGTGGTCCAGTGGTTAAAATGTTGGATCTTTAGCACCCAGTAGGGGTTTCGATCCCTTCATACCAATGAGGTTCAATATGGCTAAAATGTCATCTGATCTGATGACAAAAAAAGGGAATTGTGAATTGATATACCTCAATTTTTATTGGTTTGAGCTCATTAAGTCGCTTATTTTCAGAGTCTTTATCTGCATTTTGGAGTCTTTTCAGGTGGAAAACGAGAAGAACTTCGATTATATCTGCGGAGTTTCGTTTGGAAGGATTTGGAACATTTTATGGAGTTTCAGCAAAAAAGTGTTGATTGATCGATCAAACTCTTGCTCGATCGATCACTCTCTTCAGCCAAAGCAATGCTTGACCTGTTGATCGACCTTACATCTCATGATCGATCGATCACATCAGAACCAGAAGTAACGCTCGACCTTTTATGATCGACTAAGCTATGTTGGAGATCGACCACTCACCAGTGATCGATTGATCAGCGAAGCTACGAGAGATAACCTAATTTTTCTGTTTTTGTACCTGCGAGTTTTAGAGCATATAAATACTCTTTTTCTTATTTCGTTTGAAGAGAACACAACAGATCTCAGAAAGATTTTACACTGCAATTCTAGTCTTTTGTTAGCAGAAAGAAGAATTCCTCCAACTTTGAGAAGAATTTCTAAACCCTTTTTAATTATTCAATTGCAATCTATGTTTTCTTTTACCATGTTTTTAGTTTCTGTTTTGATTATGTCTGAGTAGATCTCTTGTCAGGTTTAGGGTTTCTAGGGATTTAGGAATCGATGATTGAGGATTAAATATGATTGATTGTTAGAAGTTCTCCATCTAAACTCTCGCTTAAAGCTTAAATTAATCTGGTCAACTAGTTTATGAATCTAGGTTGTTAACCTTCCAAAAACTTGTTAAGAACCAGAACAAATTTAGATGAGCAATCAGCCTTAACCAACGACAGTTGATTGTTAAGGATGATTGTGGATAATTGAACCATTTCGTTAAAGCCTATTTGCATTTTAGAACCAACAAAAGTTAGGATCTCTGAAGTTGCTATATAGAGTAATAGGTACCACGACAATGGACTTGTTAGATCATTATGTTCAAGTCGAGAATAGGGTTGTAATTCCCTGAAAAATTTTCTTGATTAAATTTTTGTTTCCTGATGAATATTCCGAAACCTGATGTTTTTTTATTATCGTTTCAAATCATTTAAGTTTTTAGTCTTTTTTATCGACAAATTTTTTGGTAGCTTGAAATAAAATCGATAGTCAAAAGTGCAAACTTGGTTCTTCGTGGATACGATCCTTAAGTATTACTACTTCATTGCTGTACACTTGCAATTAATATTTAGGTAAAACCTGAGCATATCATGAATATCAATTGATATATATATATATATACATAAACACATGGACGATTTTTTCAGTACTCTCTAACTTTTCAAGCTCGCTCCAACATAATTCTTCTCTTTCGTTTACATCTAACACAATCAAGGCAAACAAACAAAAAATGTAAACACTTTAAATTTAATGTAGCATTATTTTATTTTACTATTATTAACATGAAATCTTATCAGTCTGTTATATAAAGTTATGTTTTAAAAGTTATGAATCAATGATATTGTTCCACATATCAAATCAAACGATCAAAATTTAGTCCGTATTTCTATTTTATTTTAAAAAGATAAAATCTAATTCTAATCTTATTATATAAAGTTAGATCTCAAAGTTACTCATTAACATAATTCTTCCAGGTGTCAAATATAACAATTTTATATTTTGCAGTATTTTATATATTTGAAAACATAGTTTTTCTTTAATATTTATATATACCATGAAATATTTATCTTTTTTCACAATACTAACATAAAACAGATTGTAAATAATTATCTTCATTTATAATTATAAAATAAAAATAATCACAAATATTAATCTCATACTGAGTATAAAATAAAATACAATATTTTTTAAAAATATAATTAAAACATGTATTTACCTAGATCACTGCAAATAAATTATAACTTGAGATGTATATATGTTTTTTTTAAATGTTATTCTTTTTACGTTAACCATTTTACATTAATAATTCAAACACCTATAATCACAGGTAAGAGTTTACAAATTGATGATCACGAGATGTCTTTCTTGCACATTTAGCAAGAGTGTCTGCTTTATGATTCAAAAAACAAGGATACAGTGAAAACCAAAACTTGAAAACAACTTTTCAAACGCAAGAAATCTTCTACGTACGGAATAAAAGCTGGTCAACATATTAAAAGTAATTCAAAAAAATCATTGCATCGCATGAGTCCTTATCTAGTATCATATATAATAGGTGAGCCATTCTACTCATTACTAGTTAGTTTTAACGTGGAAGTTTATCCGTTTTAGTATAGTATAAAAATCTAATGTTAAACCAACAAACGTGATATAATTCGAGATGATAGTTTTAGAATGATTATCACTTATATTTATAAGAAACTACGTTAGAATGTAATAAATATCTCATATTAAAATTATAATTATTTTAATATAATATATATGATATATAGATCCTATATCATATGTTAAGTTGGAAGTCCGTCTTTTATCAAATAAACAAAAGATTATAAATTCGATTTAAACAGAAATCAAATCACCATTAATAACTTCCAACTGCAAACTCCTCTCTTTTAGATTGAATCTCTATAAGATTTTATTGTTTTTTTGCCGGCTTTCATATTTATATATGAACTTTCGTATGAACATGCCAAAACACCGGTAAAATATTTTTCTTCTAGTAATGTGAAGTGTGTATAGCAAAATCATATAATTTAACTAGAATTTTAACTAGATTCTTTTTGAAAAATTGGACTACAAAATGTAAATTTTACATAATTATTATTATTTTTATGATGATTAATATTTTAAGATATAACAAGAGGGTCCAATTGAAAATGAGTGACAACTAAGATGATGTTAACATTGTCTTTGTGCTCAGAAATTGCCTAGGCCTACGAGCTATAGAGAGACATTTCTTTATGGACCAACTCTTGCCTCACCTCTCCATAACGTAGGACCTTCTCCTATTTTATATCACTTGGTTTCTTTTGTCTTTTGTTATCTAATAAAACAAAAATCAGATCACAACAAGATATATTATACTTCTAGCATAAGATTATGGACAAAATTGTTTTTTTTTTTTTAATGTCTTTTGATTCGTGAAAACAAATATTCCATAGTCAAAAATATAATATATTATACAACTGAAATCTCAAACAATATCATACAAGCTATTTTTTTTTTTTTTGATAATAAGGATAATAAGGACAACAAACTAGTTCTATGTATATGAAAATTCATCAGAAAAACATCTAGATTTGAAAAATTAGAATCTCTGATACTATATTAGTGGAGACTCCGCATCATCCAAACAAATCTAGAGTTGGCTAATTTTGTTACAATATGATTAATATTCCACATCGGATATTGAGATCATTCTAATGTAGTATATATAATATATGAGCTCTAAACTCATAACCAATTGATTTTGAATTTGAAATTCATCTTTTTTATGATGGTACTAGAGGCCGATCCATTTTTTCTGAAATAGATCTGAACTGTGAAACAGAGATCGACCTCGAACACGATCCCATGGAACTTGATGACGATCTCTGATGACGATCTCCTCGAACACGAGGAGAATTAGTGTTTCAAGTCTAAGCAGAAATTACATGAGAGTCTATGTTAGTTTACGTAGAGATATATGACATTTGAATACATAATACATATTTAGATTCCATTAAAACACAAAATGAACCGGATGAAGTTTCCATGCAACCTAGATCATTATGAAGTATAAGAAAAAATATAAATTGTAAGGATCAATCTCAAAATTTGTTTATCTTATAATTTCTTTGTAAAATATAAATTCCTTTTGGCTCTTGTTGTCAACAACTTGCAAACTTGGTCCATTGATTGATTTATACGTTGTCTTCAAATCATGAAGTCAACAAATACAACACATGTCTAAATCATTACAATTCACAAAATTTAAAATAAACCAAAATTACCAACAGAAAAATGAATCCATCACTCCAACAATATTCAAGTGAAAAAACTACACTTACACATGATATGTTGAATTTTGATTCGATTTTAAGCCTTGAATTTGTCTGCATAGAGAGATGCCAAAGTGGGTCAACTTAAGGAAATGCCAAAGAGTCTATACACAAACATTGAAGCATGGAGTGTTGCTCTCAAATAGATTGTTCTATTGAAGCAAAACATTATGAAAACATTGCAATAAATAGAAATTTCTCACAAGAGTAACAACAAATTGTAATATACAGCCTTGCTTTGAAAGCTCTTCCTCTTTAGATTTTAAATTACAAACTTATTAAATAGTTACAATATTTACCATTCTTGTCGTCGTCGTTACATCTAGAAATCAATTTAGCTATATGGCAACCTTATTGATCCCAACTTCAAAGTAATGATCATTTTGGGAATAGAATAGGCCTTAGAGCTACACTAAAAGCCCATTAGGATCATCACACTTTGAAGATGGCGAAGAAAGATATTATAGTGATGGAATCTCATAATGAGACTGATCATGCCCATTGTTAACTTGGACATGAATTATATATCTTGAAATTATATACAAATCTAAATTTAGATATGTTGTAAAATATCTAGATTTGAATCCAAACATAATAAATACTAGAGTTCGACTCCAAGAAATTATGTTTATCACACAAGATGTTATTAGGGATTTACATGTTTGGAAACATTTATTTTGGATTAAGCTTTTGTCTATTCAACTGTTGATAGAAAAAATATAAACGAAAAATAACAGATTTCTGCATATATCGGTACCCCATCCAAAATTTAATTACATATGATCAATGTAATAATATTTGTTATTTACTCTCTCTAGTAAGGTTTGGTCACTAGGTTCCACTTACAGCATTACAAATCATAAAAATAATACTAGAAATTTGTAAAACCTGAACAAACAAACAACCAGACAAGCTAGAACAAGGGGTTACTCACAATAGATAACAAACAGAGAAGAGATTCCTGAAGATGGATATCTGATTTAAACATGGAAACTGCAAAATATTACAACTTGTAACAAAGTTTGTAATTGAGTTTTCCAAATTAAAGACCAGAAACAAAAAACACCAAGTCATTAGAAATCAAAAGAAATGCCACAGATTGGCAAAAAAGAGCGAAACAATGCTCTCTCCGTCAGATAGTTCATGGACCTGATCCTCACTCATCTCCTGATCCTTGTCTTTCTCCCCTTGCTTAGCATCACATGAAGTCAAAAACACATATCTTGATGTTCACACAAACGGATAAATGAGTACTTACCTTTCAGTGCTTGCTTGCAAAGAAGTACGATTTTAGTACTATGAGCCAAGAGTGTTTCCAACAACTCTTTGATTGAGTAGGTTTCTGAAGTTGTGACCTTATCCTTCTGCTTGGCAATCCTTTGAGATCTAACTGGAGAAGCAGAGAGCGGAACCTGGCGTTGACTCTTTATCAAGCGAGTGAGCATGGAAGAGAACAGAAGAAACAGATTTGACTTGACATTCTTCATCGAGGCAGCAACACGCTTAACGTGAGTAAACATCAGCTTGCCAAGATTGAATGGAATCTGTTTTACAATCTTGTAAATAACCTACATCCTTATGGCACGCACATAGCTATCATTCGATGTTGGAAACCAATTCGAGCTGCATATCATGTAGAGTTGAGCAAACAACGGCTGAAGATGACCTTTTCTGACTTTTGCTAGCTTTTTGAGCACCCCTCCAGTTGCAAGAGTTGCAATGTCTTTAGACAAAACACCTTCGAGTTTAAGAGCATCCGAGCGATCAGGAACATTTGGAGAACCTAGCAACTCACTGATTTTTGAGGCAGAGATAGTATATTCATAACCTCTCAAAAATACAGACCAAGAATCCCTGTCAATATCATTGTAAGGCATATTAGCCCGTAATTCACTTAGCACCTCAGAGTCATAATCAGCCACAGAATCAACAGAACCCAACAATCCAGCATCATCCAATAGTTTGACCAAATCAGATTCATGTTCATCAAACTCATATGAATTTTCTTCTATGAACCTATCTTGTTGAGAGACATACAGTTGATACCTTCGATAAGCGTCAACAGAGGAGAAAATGGATGGATCAAACTCCATAAATTTGAATCTCGAGCTTTGAGCAACAGACTCCGATTTGAAGGTGCGTCAAGATTTTCGAGGGATTGGTTTTGGACTCTCGTACCCTTAACCTCTTCTGAGACCCAATCTTCTGACTCGATGCTGCGCATGACAAGGTATTGGCGAGACCAGTAATTTCCACATCAGGACTTCGTGTATCCGGTATCCATTGTTGGAGATGAAGCAATTGTGTCGCGGGACTCTGAAGGACGATTGTGTCCCTCTTCTTCCTTGCGTTCGCCGATATCACTCAAGAAAGGTGAAATTCGTGACTCTTCGACACCAAGAGTTTGATTCTCTGCCGGAATGTCCATCGGAATCGCCATCGGATTCTCAGGCGATTGAGAGTGAATCTTGAATCTAGGTGGTTCGAAAACAACCATCCGTCTTTCTGTGTTGCTGAGATAAGCCACCATTGTTGCCAAATCGTATTGGTTAGCAAAAACTTAAGGGAGATTCTCCATTGTTGACGATTTGTTTTCTTGCTTGTCAAAACCTAGATCTTTGCTTTTTGTTTCTCAGGAAAGTGAAGAGACGATGAAGCAAGCGGATAGGGTCGACGATCCCCTCAAAAGTTTCGAAAAGATGTAAAATGTACCCGGAAGTATTTTTCCGAGAAGTTTAAAATTCTAATTCCCCCTCCAAAAATATTGCAAATTTTCTTGAATTAAACTGTGGTTCAAATCGATTTAACCCATACCAGATCAGTCTCATGTTGAAATAAACCAAACCAGTATCCAATTTCTTAAAATAACCCGATTCGCCTCACATTCTTCACCGGGTGTGGTTATTTATCTGAATCCGTTCCGCCTCAAATAACCCTACCCAAAACTTTTTTTATTCTACTTGCCGACTCTAATTCAACTTTTGCTGATCTTGAATTTAAGTAATGACGAAACAATTATCTGATGATCTGAGATAAACTCATTGGTAATCTTACAAATGGAAGAAAACCTGTCAATCTTATTAAATTAAAAGTTATAGCAAAATTGAACTATTTCAACAGGCATTGCTAATCCAGTTTTGTATCATCAGCCACCACAATAAACTTCTCTGCACCACCTTCCACCATTTTCTCACGGAGTAAAGCACTTCCACGACCTTTGACCAAATCCAAATTCGGATCTACTTTGTCTGCTCCATCAATAGCGAGATCAATTCTCGGATGCGTATCTAACACAACAAGCAGAATCTCTAATGATCGTGCCTGTTCTTCCCTTTGTTTTGACGCTGGAATACCGACAATGTCGTAGAGTTCATCGGAATAGAGAAGTTTTCTGATTTGCTCAACTACGAAAGTGTTAATTCTAATAATCTAACAAAGAAGATAAGAAGATTAGAAGAAAAAAAAGGGATGAAGAAGAAGATTTAATAGAGAAGAGAAGAAGAAAGAAGATTCAAAAGGTGAGAAGAAGAGAAGAGAGACGAGAGAGGAAGAAGATAGCGATAATTGATTTTTGTTTTCATAATAGGATAATCCTTTACACTCACGAAGGAGAAGAATAGCATGTACATAGATCAATAGAAGGAGTGCGTAACATAAGGTGAGAAGAGGAAACGAAGGATAAGAAAGCCATTGGAGAGGATGAGAATAGTTTGAGAAGAAACAATTTAGGGGTTAGGGTTCTTCAATTTTATTTTACGATTTCGTTTATTAAGTGAGGGAAGAGAGGTTTAGTTTTTAATTGGGTTTTATTTTAACTGGGTTAGGATTAGTTTGATCGGATCTTTAATCGGGTCAGTAAATGGTCAATTTCAGTTTAATTCTAAATTATTAATAAATTAAAGTTTACTATACCAATTTAACAAACCGTAAATTAGATAGGGGAAATTAATCTTTGAGTTATATGGAGGAAGAATTAGAATTATAAACTCCTTAGAGAGTCAATTATAATGAGGCATACTTTTAGGTACATCGACATCTTTTTGAAACTTTTAAGGAATCTGGATCGTCAACCCCAAGCGAATACTAGAATGCTCTAAGTAATGAGAGTTTTCTTGAAACTTGTTCTTGCAACTTGACCGTCATTAAGCACTAGAGCATAAAAGGTTTTGCTTATGGGCCCGCACAAAAAAAACACTATTTTTCACCTAATTTTTGGTAAATTTGGCAAATTAGTTTACAATCAGCATACCAATAATCACTCTAGTCAATAACCTCAAAATTTATCAAAAATAACATCATAATAATCACTCATGTCAATAACCCCAAATTAAATTCAAGCATGTGAACACTTTTATCACGAACTTAACTAAGAAACAAATTAATTCAATTCAGCAAATTTAATCATACCTTGATCAAGCCATAATCATTCACAAGAGAACTTAAGTTCTGAAATCGCCAAGCAAATCCCTTACTTACTGAGATGTACGATCATGGTCAAGATCTAATGGCTAGAATTTCACACTAACATGCCTTTATCACAAGTATTCATCAAGAATTTGAGCATATCAAATGGATCAGGCAGTTAGAATTTTCTTTAGAGAGTCATAACAATCGGATCAGGCAAAGGCATTGATCATACAGTTGCCTTTATATATATATATATATATAGAGAGAATGATTTGCAATGCGCAGGGAGTTGGCTATATGGTATCCTGGCCTGTTGACTCCAAGAGTTTTTGCAATGGTTACTGTGAACTTCGAGAATTCCACTTCCTTATCTATTAGAACCAGTAGCCGATTAGAGTATCAGGTTCAATCAAGAGATGGTGACTGCTTCTATGTTCATCTAGGTGATTCAACATGTTCCTACACTGTGTATCAGATGTTAGGTATTCCTTGCTCACACGCAATTGTTGCAGCAAGCATACTTAATTTGTCAATATCATCTCTTGCATCGGTTCTGTGCATAGCTAGTACTTGGAGCTCCGCATACACTGAGAAGATATATCCAATACCATCAGTCAGCAATGAAATACTAGAACTGAACGACGAGGGCGGTGGCCCAGATATTCTGCCTCCAGCAGTAAGGCGCCCTCCAGGCAGGCCAAATAAGCTAAGGATTCCATCTAGAGGAGAAGTAGCAGTATTACATATGTAGTATGTCTATATATATATATATATATAGTATGTATATTGCGTAGTATTTGAGTATATCTGTTTAATGATTGACTGTTGTGGCAGAGCAATAAGAACAAGAGAAGATGCACACGGTGCCTCGATGTAGGCCATAACAAAGCATCATGCAAAATTCCAATATAACAATTGAGGTGGATCAGGTGAAGGGGTTAATCAAAAGTAATAACACTTGGATTTTGCGTCATATCGGGGATTAGTCTACTGAATAAACTGCTTATCTACCATATGCTATTAAATAAATATATGTCGCATATCCGTATAACTAATGTATAACCATCATATCTGAAGTATCTTAGTATTTATGTATTGGATGTAGACATTTTGCATTATGGGTTGTTTCTCGCATTTGTGTAGTTGCATATGATAATGACACAATGTTCTCCTTTTATTGTTATGGAATGTTGATACTATATACGATACACATTGTTTACAAATACGATATATACATAAGTAGTCCTACTACAAATGTATAAGTACTATAAAGCATATACGACATAGTCTAACTTTCATACATGAACCCTAAATGTTATTGAAATTATTACAAATACACTTTTATGGAACTATATAACGTTTTATAAATATGGGTAACAATACACTTTTAGAATTACTACATTGTATGTAATCAATACTATATAGTAATACATCTTACACGATCGAAATTACAAACAACGTAATTCCAGATTTTAAAACTTATTAATTACAATTAATAAATCTAATGTTGATTATATATATGATTCGAACTGAACATCAGACTGATTTGATGCTTATTTTTGTAACTATATATTTTAATTCATATATATGCATCATCAAGTAGGCTCAATAAAGTAGCAAGATAAATTAAGTTACATATCAACGAATAATTAAGTCTATAATCAAACTATCATATATATAATACATTATTCAGCATGCTAAGTATAAAGTCTAATTAATATAGTAGTTATTCACTATTTTGGTTAAGGAATAAGTCAACATGATGATGTCATAAGAGAGATAATATAAAGTTGTCTACTCTTATAGCTACAATGTAGCCTTTTTCAATGAACAAATATTCCAATCACATCAATAACTATTACTATGTATCACTAACTATCACTATTATTAATATATTGTCAAATATTTATTAAATATTTTAAAATATATTTGTTATACTATAGTAGATTTGAACTATTTTGTTCAAACTCGCCATACACTTTGGCAAAACAGAAAGAATGTTAGATAGCGAATAGATGTCAAGTGGAAACAGCTTAGATTCTGATTCCTTCTAGTAATGTTTCTTATTTCCAAATATGTACACATATTTGTAGATTTCTTTTTAATTCAGGATGTCTATTATTTGTTCATGTGTATATTTGTAATTAAATGTTATAAATAGCGGATCCATATTGTGTGAAGGTTGTGGTCGGATATTGGATTAAAAGACATGGAGGGGGGTGGTATTTTGACGAGGAGTTTTGGGAGTTTTCAAGTTAGTATGTTCATGTATTTACAGGGATAACACTAGATGAGCTTATGAGGAAGGTCAAAGCATCATTGGGCGAATACCATGAAGATGTAGATCTTGAACTTTATTGAGTTTATAATGTAAATCTTTATTGAGTTTTGTATATATCATCTCCGAAATACATGTTTACAAATAAATTTACTATATTTATATTTAAATGTTTAAATTAAAAACATACTATATAGTTTAAATATCAAACATTAAACAAATAAATTTAAATAGTTTTAAAAGTCTAAATCAATATTATAAGTTACATACATATATTGTATCACAAATTATTCTTTTTAATAGGATTTTAATGATTTCTATATAATCAAATTAGTAAAATTTAGCACTATATGAAACATTTTTTTTATCATTTCAAAAAAAACAATAAAAATGAGAAATGATCCTTAGCGCGGGTTGAATCTTAGTTAGAGTTAAAGTGGACTATATTCAATAGGTTTTAGATTAAAAGTATGTAGTTTTTTTTGTCACTAAAAAAATATGTAGTTTTATGTCAAGAATCATAAATGAAAAATTAAAATGTTGTAACTTTTAGTGAAAATAGTTATATGGTTTAACTGTTTGGGTAGTTTAGTTTTCAATAGTCACAACGAAAAGATGCAACTCTTCATTGTGACTGTTTGAAATCTATACAAAGATGTTGTTATTGTTTTGTAAAATATCTAGATTTCCAGAATGATAAATAGATCATTGTGCTCTTCCAAGAGTGGAACATGTTGATCATAATCAAAGGTTCACTACTCTATTTTGTGTATTTTTTTCATACTTTCGTATTTAGAAACATTTGTTTCAATTTTGTAGGGAACCTTCGTGAACCTGTCTGGAAATTCTTGACGGTTACTGACCACATCATTTTGTAGTCGAGGTTCGTTGAATTCCATCGAGAAAGCTATACATATTTTCGATGAAATACGATTTCAACAATCTGGTCCCTTTCTATCAATTAGCCATTGATTTTTTTTTCTGTTTCTCAAACAAAATAGAATAGTGTTCATACTAATAACGATGTGAGTTACATTACGTACCTTTCTTTTTGGTGAAGTCTCATTTTTATTTAAAGGAACTCGTCCGATCAATTTTTTATATCAATAATATAAAAGTTTTGATCAAAAAATTTAACAATTAATTACCGATTTCAAGATGTGAAGGATAAAGACAAGCTTATAAATAAAACACGCAATAAAAACATGAAAAGAGATATGTGACGTTGTTAAGGGTGGAGCCGCCGCAAAGCCTGCGTGTAATATGTGAGAGCCCATAGAGTAAATATGTTCCTATAAGCTGGATAATGTAGCATAACAGGTGCCTTGAACACTGCTATAATTTCCTGAAATTTATGAATAGAAAAAATTAAATACAACTGTTTTCAGTTGTACATATACACTAGAAAAATGCATACCGATTTCCGACTGTAAATACGCGGCCAAAATATTTGGATAGTAAACCGACGGACAACTACGAAAAACTCAAAATCTGATATATATATATATATATATATATATTGTAAATTAATTTTCACCTGTTGGGGGAAATCGCCATTATCCAACTGTGAGTTGATCAAAACTTTGGCAGCGCGATGAACCGGTAAAGGATTTATATCCATTTGGTCAGCCAAAAGTAGAACCATAAGGGCCTGTCCTGTAGTTACCACATGTGTCTTGTTTCCAGGCAAAGGAGTATATTTCTTGTTAGAGCAAGAGAGACGACTCTCTCCCCAACCACCAGCCGGGTTTTGTTTATCGAGAAGGAAACCAACCGCTCTGTGAATTGCCTTACAGTTATTGTAAGTCTTCCCTGCAGCCACAAGACCTCTTACCGCAAATAAGGTTGCATAGGTGAAGCACACTCCCCAGCTTCCGTACCATGAACCATCCTCTAATTGCATTTCTTCAATGTACTTCACTCCCTTTCTTATCAGCTTTTCAATCTCTTCCTTTCTATACTCCGGAAACTGTTTTTTGAATTGAGCCAACGCTACAATTACTGACCCCGTGCACTCTACATACCTAATAGTAGAGATCCATGTCGTACCATAATTAAAACCTAAATTTTTTTTTAATTTAAAAAATAATAGATCGAAAGAAGAAAGAACATATCGTACTCATATTCCATAGCGACCTGTTCAACAAACTCCGCTGTACTAAACCACTGCATATAATTGGAATCAATTTATACATTACATCTTCGAATATATCATCAAAGTATTACAGGAAAAATATAAACATTTGATAAAATTTGTCACTTGATTTAAAAAAAAATGATTTCTCATACGGTGAAACTTTTCTGACATACACCGAAAGATTTCTGTCAGTAAATGTAATATTTTAACCCTATAACAAAAAGAATTTTCAGTTTTTTCCGAGAAAATCATTTTCTGATACAATTTTTACGGTTCTTCCTCCTTTCACAATTTCCGAGTTAATTTCTTAGTTTGTTTAATACGATTCTTTAATGTCAAACTCCGATGGAGAATACAACAGAAGTAAATGAATATATGGACATACCTCTAACCAGGTTTTCCCATTGGTTGGTTCCCATACTGGCATACCTCCATTATCGCCCTGTTGTAATAATATTGTACTTATATATTTTTCCTATATATGAATTTTTAATATAACTTAAAGAACAAAAGTAAATGAGAGAATCATATATTAGTAACTTAATGATATTATTATAATTGATTACCTGCAGTCGGAGAAGGAAGTTAACTGCATCATAGAGTTTCTCCACATTCATTTTCTTGCCAGTAAACTCTATCGGCAGGCTCTCAAAAAATAGACAGCACTGGACAATTTGCCCAAAACATATTTTGCTTAGATTTCAGACTGTAACTGTATGCATTAACTAATTAGTTACTGTTGTTACCTCTAAGCTCTCGGCTGTACAATCTGAAATCGCCAATCCTTGATCTTGGTCCGAAAACGTCCATCCACCTTTCCTAATACCTCGGAACATTTTCAAGTGATCACCAGGAGGATTCTCTCTAATTTGTGATTTCTTCAAGAAATCGTATCCTTTAATGAGCGCTAACTTAATCTCATCATCAGTATCTTCACTGAAACTATCTATCAGGACATGTAACGCGAAGACTGTATCCCACATTTGGCTACCAAAAACCTGCAAGAGTTATTTGTGCGTGTTGTTAATGCATCTATAAGTCGCTGTGTTCGATTATGAATCTATAACTAATAGATAGAAAAGAAAGAAGACCAACCTGAATTTTTAGGCCATCTTCGGCAATCCATAAGGTATCAGGGACTCGCGCAAGATGTTTCTTAAAATAATCACTCTCTGGGTCTTCTACCCAACATGCAAGCATATGAAAGCCCTATATAAAAATAAAATGAATTAGAATTTTTTTTTTTTTAAAGCAGACAACAATGTGGACAGAAGTGACATCTGTCTAGATTTGTTAGACCACTTTCATTGGGGTTTGTTAGGAGGGTTCTTAGCAATTTAAAAAATAAAAAAATTAGAAAACTACTAGAGAGAGTAAGATAAGGTTCTTATTTAAGAACCCTTCAACAAATCATAAGAAACTCATTTGCATAGTTGTTAGTTTCTAATTAGTCCAATTTTTATTAAAATTAAAAAAATTTAATTGTGTAAAACCTTTTAATTAAATATTATTATTAAAATGGTTAGATATAATTTGGGTATCTTAAATGATGGATATGCTCTTAGACCTGATATATGGAACTAATCAATATATTAGATTATGGGTGTTAACTCAAAACTAATTGGCAATAAGTATAGATGCACATATCTTATAAATACTTGATAAAAATTCTTTTTTAATTCCAAGGTGAGATATTCTTACAATCAACTCGTGAAATTTTGACGGTTGTGGGATCAACTGGTTAAAATATTTTTAGAATAAATGGAGAGTTCAAAAGAAGAAAGAAACAACAACAATTACCATCAAACATCCGCCTGTAATGTATCTGTTGGATTCATCATGATAATGGACCAGTTCCATAGTTGATCGTAGAGCTCTTTCTCTTATGAGATTGTTGAAAGGCCATCGATTTAGGATATTCTCTGAGAATAGGTGAACACTTTTCCAAAAGCAATCTTGTAGAAATGATTGTGGACAGTAGAGATCTTCCTGTATGATATCATCACATTGCTTTAAAACCAGCCGCTTACAGCTTTGGCATGTAATTTATATATATATATATATATATATATCTATATATATATATATATATATATAATTTAGCTTACTTTTGCACATCGGAATCGTGATTGCCCCCAATCTACTTTAGCGTAAGGCTCTGGATAAATCTCTTCTTGGAGCTGGAGAATGAGAGGTGTTGGGGTAGCCACAAATCTTTTACCATACAAGTATGACAATGCCATTAAAATGTCCCTTGAATAAACCGTGAGAGTCCCTACATTTACATATATTTAAAGAGATAAGTAAGACTAAAACCAGTACATATAACCAAAACCAGAATATTGTAAAGTGTCCAAATTTAAACCTCCATTAACAGGAAACCAAGAAGGAAGTAACCAGAACTCAGGGGATATTGGTTTGCAGCCGGACCAATCATACACTCCAAGAATCTAATAAATTACAAATGTTTGGATAAGAAAATAGATCATATCCGTGTATGTACATGCTTTTTTGAAAATTATGATAATTTTATATCAAGGTAGATGAAGAGGATTACATACATTAAAGTTTCCAAGTCTGATAAAAGAATTATATGAGAAAACTAATCATATGAGAGAGCAAACCATTTGGAACAGAAGAAAAGGAGAGAGAATAAAGAGAAAACAATGTTTATAAGCTTCCTTCTCACATCCATGTTACTTAAGCTTCATTAAACTTCAGCTCAAAACAAATGGCGAGTGTCTCTCAATCTACGAAAAGGAAAGTAATCACATACCGAAAGTATAACTTTTGCGATCGAGGGTGAATAGCTAGCACCACCGTGGTCTAGGATCCACTTGCGAGCCCTTGCACAAGTATTACCTTGATCATCATGATTGGGTTCTTCTCCCAATATTCGTAAACATATGTAGTTGAGGACTGTGCCCAACATACTACTAGGGCTTTCTATGTCTGATCCCCACCCACCATCTTCGTTCTACAAAAATATTTGCTAAGTCATTTGCTTATTCGATAATATATATATATATATATATTAAATTCTACCTGATGGTTGTACAAGTAACGAAGCAACTCTCTACAATGCTCGCGAGTGAAGATCTTCTCAAGATGACCAGTGATGTATAGACATATCACCTATATATGCAACATGAATTCTCTTAGTACAGGAAATAAATATATCAGAGAGAATTTCCAACAGATATGAGAACCGTGAGAAAATTTTTGAAGGAAAAATAGTTTCGTTGGGATTTCATTGGAAATTCCGGACAAACTGTCACAAACCGACAAATATATATATATGTCAACCAGATTGACAAGACCCAATCTTAATGTTTGGCGGATTTTACTTAAACTTTTTTTTTTTGTCAACAGTTGGATCGATAAGGTCTGATCCATAGTCTAGCTCAACCCTTAAAATTTCTATTTAATCTAGTAACTGCGTAGAGGAGAGGAATCAAACCCTAGATGCTATAGTCATTAGCTGGATCATCATAACCATCAGATTAAGAAGAACTTGACACTTAAACTTTAATATAGAAATTGGTAATTTCCCCAATTATTGAATTGTTAATTTCCCTAATTATTGACTTGTTAATTTCCCCAATTATTGAATTGTTAAATCTGCAAGGGGATTACAAAAATCCCCTCACAGATTGAATTTTTAAGATTCCATCGCGAAGGCATCATTACATATATCTCTTTCCAATGATCCATTCCCGAGGGTCATTACCGTATTTCTAATGATTACAATTAAATTAGTGGTGAATGGAGAAACTCACCACAGGAGGAGTGAAGTAATTGTTACCATTAATTTCACCAGGCCAATGCCCATCTTCAGCTTGCAAGGCACTAAAGTAGAGTAAACCTCTTCTCAATGCTGTCTTTGCATCTTCATAGGTTATTTTCTCTGCGTCCTCTAGTTTTACTCGCGGAATCTTCTGTTCAAAATTCTTCTCCCTAAGAAACTGTTAAAGTAAACATAACAAGAAAATAGTAAATATAATTTCTTTTCTTTTTTTTTACTTTTTATAGCTTGCTCGTGACCAAAATTTTTAAATGTGTGTTATGTAAATTTCACCTGCATTCGCCATAGAAGATCGGCACTGGTCTTGAAACGTGACTTGTTGTCTGTGAAATTCCGACGAGCCTTGTCGACTTCGGCAAGTTCCTCTGGAGAGCCTGAGTTGGGATCAAACTCCCAAACCTGCCTCCCAAGAAAGTTGTTGGTGCTGAACAAGTGAGTTTTGTCTCCGACCTCAGCTCCGATCCTAAGTCTCCACATTTTTTTATGACTCCTCTTATGTTTATTCCGGAAAGATGATACACATATATAATAATAACAAGAAGTGACGGATGCATGTGGGGAATCATTATTTATTATTAATAAACTGATGGTGCTTGCTGGAAACACAATATTTTATATCAAAAAAAATCACACAATATTTAACAGTTGATGATATTTTTTGAAAATTGTAATTATTAAATATAATCCGTACTCAAACTATTACATAAACAATATAAAAATTTAACTACAAGACTAAAACCTTTTTTTCAAGTATTGTTTTATAGTTTGTTTTAGTAACTTACTTTTTAGTACGTATTAATTAAAAATAAGCTAATCATCGATAAAACAATGTTTTATTAAAACTCAACACAATATTTTAAATGCTAACATAGAAACTTTATGATAAAAATATGAAGTATTCATTATGAAGATAATGGCCAATTACTCATGTGTTTTACTATAAATATTATAATACTTTTTGCACATATTATGATATTACATTATAAATAAGAGTCCTCCGTTTTATGATAATGTTTTCAGGTTTGGCTCTATATGCGTGATATTATTTCTAATGAAATAATTTTGTATAACTTTTCAAATAATATATAGATAATAAATAAAAGTTTGCATGTTACTTAAATGTAAATGTGTAATACACACATTTCAAACAAAAAGAAGAATAACATAAATTAGTTCTGCTGTGATAAGGACTTGATAGATATAACACAATAAGAGTTTTTTGTTCTAAAAAGTCAATCAAATTTATTTCAACTAAAAGACTTCATACTGCTTAATAGTTCAAAATTCTTAAATAAAATATTTTTCAAGCGTCTTATATATATATACAAAGCGGGAGACACTTTCATTTAGAGTATGTTATAAACTATATGATAAAATTAATACATAGTTTGTAACAACCCTTAAAAATAGGCTTAAAATAGGCTTTGTTATAGATATTTATTTTAAAAAAATCTAAATTAATAAAGATTTAATGAAAAAACATTTAAAAAGCTAAAATAAAAATCTCAGTTACAAATTCGGTTATTGATTCGGTTCCGGTTCTGGTTTAGATTCGATTTTCTTGGTATATAGATTTAGGATACATTTTGGTATTCTATCGGGTTCTGTTCATCTAATTCGGCATTTCCTTATTTTGATTTAAGACTTATCCAAATATTTTTATTATTTGGATAGAGTTTGGTCTGATATAGATCGAGTTCAGATTCGATTATTTATAAATAGATTTTCAAAATTAAAAAAGAATTAACAGAAAAACTCTAAAAAAATTTGTTCTTGATATGGTTCGGGTTCAGGTTTAGGTTTGGTTTTTCAAATACACAGATTTGGGATCTATTCAGGTAATTTATCATGTTTGGTTTGGGTTCGATTTCTCTAGTTCAGGTTAATTTCGATTCGGATTTTGGATCTCTAAAACAACATTCAAAATATCAACACAGATTTAGGAACCAAATAAACACAGTTGCAGAAATAATCAAATCTCACGCTATAGCATGGGTATACTCCTAGTAGAATATTAAAGATAACTAAAATACAATTGTATCTTATTAGTTTTATTAATATTCTACTGATAATATTAAAAAAATTTATGATATCTAATTTTGTAATTTGAAATGTAATTGTTCACCATTATGTCAATCACATATTATAAACTTAATATTGAAAACATACGATCTCTTTTAATATCTTTTATGTTTATGCTCATTTGTTCTACAACTTTACCAATCATTGCCTAAGTTGTCGAGTCCATCTTTATTTTCGAGTACGTTTAGATTTCATTGGAATAATAATTTCTTTTTTTTTTAAATGATAGGAATTATGAATCTTTAACTTGTAGTCACTTCTAATTGTTGGGACTACCCACAGTTAATATCACATTTAAGATATAAATTACTCATTTTAAGCAGATTTGAATTCATGACCTCTTTATTAAAGAACATTAATAGACCAATATCCATTTGTTTGTAACCAAAGTTTTCTTAGAAAATAATCTATTGAATGAAAAAAATAAACTTTTTTTTTTTTGAAGATGTTAATTTATGCCAATAAAAATGTTAATTGCACAAGCACCAATAATCAAAATAGATTATAGCAAATATATGACTATCTATGCAAACAGTACAAAATAGATGTCAAGCAAAGAAGGTGTTGAAATCTTAGACGGGAGAGAGAGAAACCATTTTTTAGAAGTCTGTCAATGGAACTTTGCTAACTGAGCATGTAGAGTGCGCTGCAGTAAAAATGCGAGTATTGCATTCCTTCCAATTGGAGTGGAGAGGCGCCTGAAGCAACAACTTGAATAGGATTCTCTTGTTTGAAAGTAGAGAATTATATTGATAAAGAACTGTGGGTGAGTAAGTCGAAAATTTGTCACTAACCTACTATCAAAAGTTTGCCATCTCTCTTTAAGGAAAATGGACAAGAGAAAAAAAGTGATTGTGGGTTTCAATGTCAAACTTAGTAGAGAGGACAATGGGGAGATGATTAGATCCCTAAGTGAGTAGTTTTTCACTAGTTGGAATACCAAAAATAGGATGAATAAGTAGACATGGATCTCTTCTTGGAGCCAGATAAGTTTCGTGCAAGGCAAGATAGGAGATTGAGGCCGTAGATGATCCAAAATTTTAGCGGAAGAAAATTCTTTCTGGAAAGCGTCGTTTCCAGAGCACCATAGATATATGGAGGAACTCAGAAGAGGGTTTGAGATGAATAGAACATGAAGGTATAGTTCTTAAATGCCACATGTTATTCATCACAACATCACTTATCATCATTTTAAGCGGTATTCTTAGATTTATTGGTCCATCTTGGCCGAGAAAGTCAATCATAGGTAGAAAGTCTAACCATTAGTTGAGCCAAAAGCTCATAGTTTAGTCATTATTAACCTTGCATCTAATGATCTTTTTGAGTACAGGTTGCAAGCGAAGCCAACTATTAATAGTATTAGAGAGTCGTGGAGAGGGGTAAGCCTAAGTACCTTGCCGATAGAGAACCAAGCTTTATGCTTGTGAGTTCAGACATAAAGTAAATGTGATCTTGGCTGAAGCCATTGAAAAACATATCGGACTTGGTTGTGTTTATCTCTAACCCAGAGTAGAAGTGGAAAAGGCTCATGATCTGAATTGTATTCTAGAGAGAGCACTTATATCCATCAGAGTAAACTAGTAGGTCATCTAAAAAAGTTTATGAGTGAGGTATGGATGTAGTAGGATAGAACCATTCTCAGTTGCACGATCAAGCAATCTGGAGAGTACTTCCATTACCATAAGAAACATGTAAGAAGGGATGGGATCTCCCTGCCTCAAGCAAAGTTTAACTTCAAAAAACCCTACAAATTCTCAACTTACAGAGATCGTGAAGCATATTGATTATATGCATTCCTTTATCCATGTTATGAAAATCACAGGAAACTGTTGGTCATCAAGAAGCTTGTTTATGAAATCCCAAGAAAGATAATGGATTGTGTTGTACAAATAAACTTTGAGAATACAACCTGCAAGTTCTTTAACCTTGCCATAATTCTGAATCAACTCACTGGCAAGGAGCACATTTTCACCAAGTGAATATTTCCCTTTGAGAAATGAAGCATGATTAGGGGATATGCAATGCTTAAAAATGGATTTTAAGTGATTTGCCAAAATCTTTGAAATGACCTTCTAAACCAAATTGCAGTAGATAATTGGTCAAAAATCATTGAGGTTGCAAGCTTCACGGATTTTCGGAACAAGAGAATGTCTTTGAGCAAGTGATCATTATAAAAGAACTCACTAACTACAGCAATGATAATGGGACCCATGATTGACAAAGAGAACCTATAGAACTCTACTTGATAGCCATTAAGACTAGGACTCTTGCCAAGAGGCATATAGAAGATTGCTGAACGAATCTCCTCCTCAGTTACCGGCCTTGAAAACTCAGAAGCCCATAAGGATGAGCAGCAAAAAGGGAGAAGATCACTAAGGGTAGAGTGCAATGATATTGATGAATACATGGTTCTTCAAGCCTTAATTCAAAGTACTGAACAACATGGCTATTGAGATCGTTGGAAGAGGTTAGTTTTGTTCCACTTTCTATAAGGAAGTGTATGTGGTTTTGAGTATTCCACTGCACAACTAATTTTGTGAAAAAAAAGGAAGAGTTCTTGTCCTTTTTTTTCATGCCACTGAACTCTAGATTTTTTTATAGTAAAACTTCTCTTATGTCGTGATCAGTTCTTGCCAAATTCTTGCCAATAATTCCTCTGAAGCAAGCTGAGGAGATCGACTTGTGGACAGGGGCTCTTGCAATGGCGAGATCACCATTGTTTGCTCTTTGAAAGACTGAGAGATTCTGCTGTAATGAGTTTGGTTAAGACACCTAAGAGCATGCTTAATTATTTTTGAAAGACCTGATGAGCTGAAATTGGGGAGAGCTAGATATTCTTGATGGATTCAAGCTTCAGAGATTATACCTGAAAATGTAAGGTGATTGGCAATATGAACGAGGAACTTAAATGGCTTGCAAAAAGTAGTTTCAAGTGATGGCATTCTCACAAAGATAGGCGCATGATCTGATTGCAACTAACGAAGCAACTTAGTGTATGTGTCACAGAAGCTAGTAGACAAACATTGGTTCATATAAACATGATCAACTTTTTAAAGATTGGATTGCTTTCCCAATGGTTCCACCAGTTGAACAGGGTACCTTTTGTTAGCATTTCAAACAGTCTTACTTTCTACATAACAAGGTTTGAGGTCTCCATAACTGAAACATCGATATCAGCAGAGAGGTGATTGGAGTGATGAGATAGACTAATAATCTGGTTAAAGTTACAAAAAAACAACCAAGGAGAGCAATTGGGTGGAGTGTTGGAACTTAGCTAAATCGATTCCTACCAAAGAGAAGCTCTTTGTTCTAGAAGGTTGAAGCCATAACCAAAAGACTCAGTGAAGTTCTTATTGAGAGCTTGAACAAAAATGTCACAAGTGATTAATGATACACAAAGTTTTAACCATATTATCCTACTACAAGTGCACAACAAATCGAGTAGTATTCTATGGCTCAAATCCACAAGAACCAAATTATCACATTATCAATTTTGAGACTAAACTAGAGCTAAGATGAAACAATTTTGTAAATACTAAATTTAACAAGAAATAATAAATGATAAACTCAATAGATTAAAGACACCAAGTAAAGGGAGATCAATAGGAAATCAGGGAATTTGAATTAGGAAGCTATTCAGGATA
This sequence comes from Lepidium africanum, assembly GCA_900406405.1. NCBI lineage: Eukaryota > Viridiplantae > Streptophyta > Magnoliopsida > Brassicales > Brassicaceae > Lepidium > Lepidium africanum. The sequence continues at coordinate 74,344 of OVAX01000070.1, read as the reverse complement.
AATAAAAGTTCAATCTCAACTCAGACATAAAAGTATAGCCAATCCACTGTCGTGGTATCGACTACTGTATCGAGCAACCTAGAAATCCTAACTATCGTTGGCATTAGAGATCTAAACACGCATTACCGATAAGGTTTGACAAGTCCACAATCAACCTTAACATCAACTGTCGCAGTTAAGGATTGATTGCTCATCTAAGGAGGATTGATTGGAATGTTAAGTAATCTAAGATCATAGGCTAGTTAGCTACTCTATCCTAAGCATTAAGATAAGCCTTAGATAGAGACCACATCAAGCAATACCTATTTTTCCCTAACTCATCAATTCCCTAACAACCTTAAAAAACCCTAAACTTGATTAAGGAACTACTCAGACATGATTGAAAAGCATAATTCAAAAGACATAATAGAAGGTATTAATGAAATTGCAATTGAATATGAGAGGCTCAGAATTCTTCTCCAATGTTGTAGAGGTTCGAGATCTTCTCCTCCATCATAACAAAAAAACTAAAAAATTTTGTCTTGTGCTCTGTGTCTCAAACGTATTTAAAACCCTAATTTTTTCAGTCTAAAAACGCGTTGATACAAAAATAAGGAAAACAACTTGAGATATTGATCGATCAATCCAAGACTATGAGGTCGATCGATAGGTCTTACGTATATTCTAGCTAAGGAATGCGATCAATCGATCATAAGTGAGATCGATCAATCATGACATTTTTGCTAAACTCTCTTCAACTTAAACTCCAGCGCGTGCTCCAAGTGCAATATCCAAGTTATCCCTATTTTATACCTGCAAAGACTTTAAAACACCAACAAAAAGTCTGAAAACATACGTATTAGTGAGCTTGAAACCGATAAAAATGAGGTATATCACTTCCCCCAGCCTTAGCTTTTTGCTTGTCCTCAAGCAAAGAGAGAAAATACTAACAGGAAGATTCCACTCAAAAGAACTCATCTGTCATTAGAGCCTTGCATATCAATCTTATAGTAAACCACACAATGTTTACTTGACAAAATCGAAACCACCATGTAGTTCCCCCAAACTTAGCAACTCTCCCAGTTAAACTCCACAATCCAAATAAGTAATCTGAATTCACCATACCAGTTTCTTAGAGTGTCTAAGTGTGGTCTCATTAAGGTAATATAGATCAAAAGACACATGGGTTACTCTCAGCCTTAAGACTACCTTTTCTATGGTTCCTTTTCTCTCTTTTTATTCACCTTGCAGCTGATTTTTCCCTACTTTTCTAGGCTATCATTTTTTTTATCGGCTGCTTTCTTTAGCAACTCAAAGTATATAAGCAAGAGTAGCTTTATTGGAGTTCCCCTCGCTAAGCTAGTAATGTTCAAGTAATCGGTACCATCATTGAAATTAACCTCCGGCTACCAACATTACTTAAACATGAGCAACGTCATTGGAGGACTTTTGCCCTTAGCTTACCACAATGCACAACTTTGTTATATAGTTACTTTAGAAACAGCAAGTTTAACACAAGAACTTAGGAAAGACTAGAGAAAGGGGAACCACACTTACACGGATAAGTATTTCAGGATAGAGAAAGTAACCCGATCCAATGTATACCAAGCCCCTTGACAAGAAGATTATGTCAAGTTTAAGGTGAAACTGGCATGAGATCCTTGAAAAACTGAGATGGATATGGGTGGTATTGAGAAGTTGCTTAGTCTCTGGGTTTTCTTATAGTCGATCAATGTCTGTCAAATAAAATATCGATGGTACTTAGTTCATGATAATGCAATAGATCCTCGAAAATCACAGTTCCCTTTAACGGTTATAGATCACAACAACGCAACGGATTCAAAACTGACTCTATAAACAAAATGAACCAAAATCAGGAGAGTTAAAAAGGAAGAGAAACTGATAAACCTGGAAGTGCTGATCGATCGATCGCCTTGTGGACCGATCGATTAAACTTTTTCGGCTAGCAGGATCGACCCTTGGTCGATCACAAGATCGGGCGCAAGTAGTACAAATTCGAGGATCGAGCGATCTGAATTCACTAGGTCAATCTACAGCTCGTGCGCATTATGTTTCATTGCCTCGATCTATCGATCGCCTGGTAGATCGATCAATCTCAGTCTCAAGCGATTGGAATATTAGTCAAGGAGATTGAACTCTCATTGGCTATGTCGGCATCAGCAAAATATGGTTTTAGGCGCTGCCCATTCACTACAAATTCACTTCCTTTAGTGTCAAACAACACTACAGCTCCATAGGGATGAATCTCCTTTATGTTGAAAGGTCCTGACCAATCGTGACCTGAGCTTTCCAGGAAAAAGTTTCAGACGAGAATTAAACAAAGAACTTGATCGTTAAGAGCAAAATTTCTATGAAGGATACTTTTATCATATGCTGCTTTTGTTCTATCCTTGTAGATTCTCGAGTTATCATAAGATAAATGCCAAATCTCATCTAGTTCATGCAATTGCAAGGTTCGTCTTTTAGAGGCGGATTTGATTTTATAGTTCAGATGCTTGATAGCCCAATTCGCTTTATACTCGAGCTCAACTGGGAGATGACAAGATTTTTCGTAGACCAGATGGAATGGAGTTGTGCCCAAAGGAGTCTTGTAAGCTATTCTATATGCCCAAAGAGCTTCATCAAGCTTTATAAACCAGTCATTTCTTGTTGCTCCAACCGTTTTCTGAAGGATGCTCTTAATCTCCTTGTTGGAAACCTCAACCTGACCGCTTGTCTGTGGGTGATAAGGTGTAGCAACCGTATGATGAAATCCATACTTCTTAAGAAGATCATTGAAAGTTTTATTGATAAAGTGTGAACCCCCATTACTGATGACTACAAGTGGGACGCCAAACCTAGGAAAAATAACATGCTCAAACATCTTTAGTACTACCTTAGCATCATTCGTTGGGATAGCCAATGCTTCTACCCATTTCGAGACATAATCAACAGCTACTAGGATGTACTGATTCCCAAAAGAGGTTGGAAATAGTCCCATAAAATGGACTCCCTAGACATCAAAGACTTCAACTTCAAGGATAAAGTTCTAAGGCATTTTGTTTCGTTTACTAATATTCCCTTGCCTCTAGAATGAATCGCACTTTGAGATGAAAGCATGAGCATCCCTAAACATTGTCGACCACCAAAAACCGGCTTGCAGAACCTTTGAGACTGTTTTGACTGTCGTGAAGTGTCCTGCATAAGAAGAACCATGATAATGAAACAAAATTTTTGATATCTCGTCCTCTATCACACAACGTCTAAAGATCCCATCAGCACATTGCTTATAAAGATAAGGTGCATCCCAAAAGTAGTGTCGGATGTCGCGGAGGAACTTCTTCTTCCGATAACCATGAAACTCAGGAGGCTCCACATCTGCAGCTAGGTAATTCGCAATTTTAGCAAACCAAGGTGTGCCTGGAACTCGTGTGGGTTGGGCTGTGCATGATTGTCTTTCGGACTAGAACGTATAGATAAAATCTGTTCCCCATGCAGACTATTATCTAAAGGAAGTTTGTCGTCTATTCGAAGCCTAGACAAGTGATCAGCCATTCCATTCTCAATCTCGCACTTGTCTTGAATCTGAAGATCGAATTCCTCGAGGAGGAGTACCCATCGAAAAAGTCTCGATTCGCATCTTTCTTAGATAGAAGGTACTTCAGGCCAGCATGATCTGTGTGCACAATTACCTTCGAACCAACAAGATATGACCTGAATTTCTCAAAAACAAAGACAATAACTCACAGCTTATTCTCAGTAGTTGCATATTTCCATTGTGCGTCACCCAATGTCCTACTAGCATAGTAGATAACATACAATTTCTTGTTCTTTCTCTGTCCCAAAACAGCTCCTACTGCATAACCACTTGCATCACACATTATCTCAAACGGTAATTCCCAATTTGGTGGTTGCACAATAGGTGCGCTAACCAAAGCTCCCTTCAGGGTTAGAAATGCTTCTTTGCACTCCTTACTGAACTCGAACTTGACATCCTTTCACTATAGTTGCGTTAGAGGCCTAGCTATCTTTGAGAAGTCTTTGATAAACCTCCTATAAAAACCCGCATGACCTAGAAAACTTCTGACTTCCTTCATAGTAGTTGGTGATTTCAAACCCGTCATGATTTCAATCTTGGCTTCGTCAACTTCTATACCATTTCCTAATATCTTATGTCCCAAAAGTATCCCATCTATGACCATGAAATGACACTTCTCCCAATTCAGCACTAGATGCTTCTCTTCGCATCATTGAAGAACTCTGCAAAGATTAGAAAAACAACCAGCAAAAGAGGATCCATATATCGAAAAATCATCCATAAAAACCTCCATGATCTCTTCGATCATGTCAGTAAAAATGGACATCATACATCTTTGAAAATTTGATGGGGCATTACACAACCCAAATGGAATTCTACGATAAGTAAAAGTGTCGTACGGACATGTAAAAGTTGTCTTTTCCTGATCGTCGGGATGAATGGGAATCTGAAAGAAACCTGAATAACCATATAATAACAGTAGTAAGAATAATTAGCCAGTTTCTCAAGCATTTGATCTATAAACGGCAATGAAAAGTTGTCCTTTCTAGTAGAAGAATTTAAATTACTGAAATCAATACACATTCCATGTCCGGTAACAGTCCTAGTAGGTATCAATTCATTGTTCTTGTTCTTAACTACAATAACGCCTCCTTTGTTAGGAACTACATGCATAGGGATAACCCAATTACTATCAGATATAGGGAATATAATTCCTGCTTCTAATAGATTCATGATTTCCTTCTTAACGACATCTTTCAAGTTAGGGTTCAATCGTCTATGGTTCTCTATTGATGTCTTAGACTCATCTATAATATGTATCCTATGCATACATAGATCAGGAGAAATTCCAGGAATATCATCTAACGAGTAGCCTATTGCCTTACGCTACTTACAAAGTTCGCACAAAAGCAAGGCAGTCTTAGCGTCATTCAACTTAGCATTGATAATCATCGGGTAAGTTGAATTAGGACCTAGAAACGCGTACCTTAGCCCTGCAGGAAGTGGTTTAAGCTCTATCTTTGGAGTTTTAAGTTCGCTCCATGGATCGTTCAGAGATGATGGAATGGATAGCTTAGGAGTGTCCAAAGCTAAATAGGCAACCATCTCCTCAATTCGCTTGCTAGAATCCAACATCTTCGTGTAGCTCCTCGCTTCTTCTCTGAGAAATTCAAATTTTGATACTGTTTTTGTGAGCACTATGTCTAGAGGATCATCAGAAAGAATCTCATCAGTCACTTCATTTTAACTTCTTCAGATGTATTAACCGATAACGTCATTTCATTAAGCATCGGTTTCTTCAGCATCTTATTCATTTCAAACTGCATAACTAGATCGCCCAAGTGGAGGTCAATCCTTCCATTTTTCACATCAATCATCACTCCAACAGTTCTAAGGAATGGTCTCCCCAAGATTAAGGGATCCTTAGGTTCCTCATCGAGTTTCAGAACTACAAAATCAAGTGCATTCCCAATTTTGACATGCAAGTCCTCTAGCATACCAACCGGTAGTTTTACTGAATGATCTGCAAAGATAAGAGAAATATTTGTCTTCTTGAAATCTGTATATCCCAAGCATAATGCAACTGAGTAGGGCATCAGATTTAGACTTGAACCAAAGGTCGCTAAGAGACGGAGCAAAAACCAGAGAACCGATCAGAATTGACAACACAAATAGTTTGGGATCTTCTTCTTTCTTTGGTAACTTATTTTGGAGCAAAGCACTACATTCTTGAGTAATCATCATGACCTTTTCTTCCCGTGTAAACTTATTAGTGACTAGACATTTTACGTAGCTCTTGATGGACGGTATCATCTGCAAAGCATCAACAAACGGTAATCTAACATTCAAATAAGCTAGCATCTCTTTACACTTTGCAACTTCCAAGTCTTTTCGGGACTTCTTTGGAGGAACAAGATATGGAGGGGTAGGCACATATGTTCTCTCTAAGCTAGTGGTCGATCTCTACCTCGAAGTTGCTGAGTTTTGCTGAGTCTGTTTTGGTGGAGTTACGTGTTCAGACTCAGGGATCGATCAATCGCCTGGCGGATCGATCGATCTTTCCCCCTGCGGAGAAAATTTCTCATTCTCTGTTATGTTTTTTTCTTCGTCATCTACAAGATCTATTACCACCTTTTTTGTTGCTGGTTTTCTCACAACTGACTCCAGACTTCTACCACTCCTTAGTGTGACAGCACTGCACTCCTGATAGTTGTCATAAAAGCGGCAAGAGGCTAATGAGATAACTGAGGAGGAGTGACAGTATAATTAGAGGTAGGATCATATTGAAGAGAACGTAGTCGTATACTTGAATCTACTAGGATTAGCAGATTTTCTTTTGTGTTTGTTACGGCTGCAAGAACGAGATGGAAAGGGAGCTTATTGCTAAGAAGGCTTCTTAGAGAGTGGCTTCTTTGGGCTGCAATATGTGCTATAACAAAAGAGGTTACAATCTGCACATTCTGGTGGAAGCCAAGGATATGATATCATCACCTCAAACTCTTTGCCATTCTCGAAAGCAGAGATCAACTTGGATGGTAGATTTCGCGTAAGATCCACGTCCAGCAGAAGGTTAGCCAATTCGAATGAGTCTTTCCTTGTAGCTTTTAGAGATATGAAGATTGGTTTACCTATTGTTGTAGCTATTCTGCTCAAACTCTCATTGTTGAACAATATAAAGGGGATTGCTTTGAACTCAACCATCACTCGAGCGTGATTAATAGGCTCAAAGTCAGGAGTCACGTTGCCAATGACCTACAAACATCGGATGACCAGCTATATTCCAGAGAGTACGACTAAGAAGAATAGAACGAGTTCTAGGGTTAGGCACTTTCAACAGGTAGGAATCACCTCCGAGGTTGTGAACATCGGATCTTGTGTGGCTCATAAAGCATTTACTTTGCCAACAATTCTCCCAATGTCCGGTGGATGTTCCAGGAAGTGGACAAAGATGTGATTTTTGAACTTTTCTCGAGTTGCATCTAGATTATTGCCAAGGAGGAGGATATACAACATGCAAGATGAGTAGTTTGAAACTTATTCGATGGACTTGAGACTAGTCAAGTCTCGAAAGAAAGATGCCCATTTTGCATGCGGCGAGGGTTACGAAGGCTCTTTAGCAACAAGGGGAGCTTTCGAGAAAGAGGTCTCAGCAATAATGGGAACTGTGGAAGGGGTCTCATCAACCGTCAGAGCTAGAGGCGCAGTTGGAGAAATTGAAGAGTCGCTCGCTAGTGAAAAAGTACGTAGAGATGGAGAATCGACTGCTGGATAATCGCTGAGAGAGGATTTATCAGAAACCAACTAATTTTGGGAAAACTTTGGTGGAGGTGGAACAATTGGCTTTAACAAATTCTTTCTTTGCTTTGTTATCAGAAAAGCAGGAGAGCCCCGACGGCTTTTGGAGTTCGAACATAGTCTTCAAAATCACCTAGGTTATTTCCTCATTAGTGCCTCGTGGTAGCCATGTGCATAACAGGAAGTGGGACGAGAAATCACATGTACAGGTTGGGAGCGGTTAGTTTAGGAAATTATATTTACTTTCTAAACAATTTCCCATAATGAGATGGGAATTTTGGGAATCAAGAATAGTATGAGAATTTTGAGACTCAAAACTTACTTCCCGAACTATTCCCAAAGTCCTATTAAATTGAGAAATTGTGGTATACGTACGGAAAATAGTTTGGGAAATATAATTAATCAAAAAATAAAAGTATTATTATAAATTATATAATCAATATAACAAAAGTAACAATGTATAAAAGATTCCAATACAAAAAATAAAAAGTTATAGTGTTAGAATTTGTAATTGAATTTCCAAAATTACCAATTTTTACCAAAATACTAGTATATTCATATTGAATAGTTTGTATTCATTGTAAAGTTGTTGAAATTTAAGTCAAATATTGTTATGAGTTTAACATATCTAATATTTAATTTTATATATTTTAATTTTTTGTTAACGTAAACAAATACCCAAAAGGAATTTCAGGGTTTTCTGAATCTATTTGTGGCTTTTTCTCTTACCCGTTTGAATATTATTTTTGTACCCAGTCAAAAAATTGTAAGTTACTCATTTTGAAAATACAAAAAGTTACGGGACAAAAGAGAGATAAAATGGAACTGAAGTCCCGATATGAACAAGGCTACCTCGTGGAATGGTCTCATTCAAGTTTTACTAAAAACTAATTAAGTACTAAAGGCAAGTGCACTTGCACGTTGAGGGATCGAGTCTCGAAGCCCGTATTATGCAGGAATTTGGCTAATGGGCCGTCCAGTTGTGACCTAATGTTGACCAAAAGAAGTAAAAACTAATTAAGTTTTTTAAATGTTTTAAGTAGTTGGACATCCAATGCCTATCACATGGCTAACTCGATCAGTTAATTTAAAATTCGCATATTAATTAACTTTTTTTTGGTATCTATGAAATTAATATGATTTTACACATTTTTTAGTAATGGAATTCAATTATCTCTCACAAATGGTTACAAAAAGGTATCGGTCACGTTCGTTGTTGATCGCTGGCGACTGTGACTGGCAACCGTGACCAAAAGTTGTTTGTTTGGTTATCACAGGTTCAACGATTAGTGACCAGCGACTGAAATTTTAAGTCGCTAGCTACCAGCGACTCCCAAACGAACAAGACCAGCGACCAAAAATTAATTAATTAAAAATAATTTAAATAAATAAATTTAAATTTAAAATAATAACAATACAATTGTATAAAATATAAATACTAAAATAATTTTAATAATTTCATATATATAAATTTAATAAAACAAAATTTACAAATATTAAAAATAAAATTTATATTTATAATATTTAATTTTAGTTGTGCATAAATATATTTGAAATGAATAATATATAAATATGATATTATTTGTTATTTGATTTTCATAATTGTTTTAGCTAAATGTTATCAACATTTTATAATTCAACTTTACATAGAATTTTTTCTATCATTTTTTATGAATATATATAATTTAAAATAAAAAATTTTAATAATAAAAAGTAGTCGCTGGTCGCTACGACTGCAAAACGAATAAAACAGTGACTAGTCTCAGCGATAAGTCACCGCGACGGCCAAACTAACATAAAACTAAATTTTTATTCGCTGTCGCTGATCACGGTCGCCAGTGACCAACAAACGAACAAGGCCATTTACCAAAAATATCCGCATATGCATATAAATATATATATATATATATTATAGTATAATAGCATTTATTATATAAAACAATTTTTTATGGTAGTTCAATGAATTATATATATACTAGGATTATACCCGTGTTATAATCAAATCAATAACCAAATTTTAGTTTTTTAGATTTTTTCTGTTTGTTAATGTTTTAAATATTTAATATTTATATAAAAATACCCGGACCCGTACTTGATTTATACTGAACGAAGTTCTATTTAGAAAAATAAAAATATTTGAATAATTCCTAAATCAAATTAACTAAAATACCGAATAAGATAATTGAACCCAACAAAATACCAGAATATGTCCTAAATTTATGAACCCTAAAAATCGAATCTAAATCCAAATTCGAACCGGAATTGAATCAATAACCAAATTTGTAATCGATGTTTATTAATTTTGGAAGTTGGTGCTATAGGATTAGCATAAATTTGGAATTATGAACAATTCAGTTAATATAAACAACAGTTAACTGAAGGTTAACATAAGATCCAACAAAATATATAATAACGTATCTTATATATTACTTATAACCAATAAAATATTTTCATAAAAATTGGGTTAATATAACCCCTTTCTTTAAAAATATTAACCGAGTTTTTTCTATTAATGTTTTTATTAATTTTGAATTTTATATAAAAGTTTATAACAAAACCAACCTTATACCTATTTTTAAGGGTAGTTACAAATCATAGGTTAATCTTTATTGAAAGTTTATAACACAATCAAAATCAAAATGTAAGTATTTTCCTGTTTAATATATAAGATATATATATATATATATTGTATATAAAAACGAGAGTTTATTTAATGATTCCCGCACTAAAAAAGATATGTGTTGAAGTGAGATCTCAGCATTTCCACTAAAATATTTGAAACGAGTTCAGTCATATCAATTTTCTTCATAGATATGTTACAAAATTAATTATTATACGAATTTTAAATTACTGATCGAGTTGGCCATGTGACAGGCGTTGGGTGCCAACTGTTTATTTTTGGTTAACACCTTTTTCTAATTATTTGTAAAAGATATAATACGGTATAAGTGGTTATTGTGAAATCAAATACAAATGCGGCTTTATACGAAAAATGAGACAAAAAGATATTAATTATATTGCTGAAAGTAATAAGCCATGCGGTTTTGTGTATGTAAAGTTTATAAGTAAAATCGAATATTAAATTGTTATTACCATCATGCATGGTATATATATCTAGTTTATTTTTTTGTGAAACATTGGGTCACAACTGGCCCGTCCATTAATCAAGTTTCTGCATAATATAAGCAGTAGGACTCGCTCCCTCGACGTACAAATGCGCCTGCCTTTAGTGGACTTACCACCTACTACTAGGTTAAAGACCACTTGCAATCTAATTTATAAAAACAAAGAAGTGTTAAATTATTTATTTCTATTCATTTTTGTAAAAATTTAAAATTTAAATACTAAATGTATTATAAACCCAAAATATTTAATATATTTCAAACCATATATTCTATATATTATTAAATCAACTAAGCTAAGGTTTAGAGGGGGCAAAATCAAGATCTTTGTTTATGTTAAAGAGTTCACGAGAGAATAAACACTTGGCCAGCAAAATTTTTATCAAAATAAGGGAAAGAAGTTCTGATAACGTTAGTATAGATGAAATTCCCATCCTATGTGTTGAAAGGTTACATATTACCAATGCTATCATATCCAATATCACCTCAATGATTGTTGATTTTTGGTGGAAGAATTGGGGAAATACAAAAGAAGTTTGGGATTCAAAGCCTATTTCGGAATTTAATACTGCCGTACAAGCAAAACAACTTTGGAGATTTTTAAATTATCCAGAATCGTTATTAAAAAGGGATCTAAAAGAAATGTACTATTAGAATTTGGATCTTTTGGTTTCAAAGATGGTTTACTCTCTCCTCATGTGGGTGGAGAAGTATCTCTTCAACGAGATCTTTGGTGAGTAAGAGAATTGTTAAGAGAATAGGAAATAGAAAGAAAGTTTATGTATGGCATACTCAGATTCGTTTCAATAGTCTTCCGGGTCAGACAACTCTAGCTAAAGTGGTTTTTTCCTCAATCACGCTATATACGATGAGTTCCATTTACCTTCTTCCTTGACTATGAATAAACTAGATCGAATTACACGGGCTTTTGTTTGGGGAGGTTCGCTGGATCAGAGAAAACAGCACTTGATATCTTGGGCCATATTTACCTAAGCGTGACGGTGGTTTGGGTCTATATATGACGCGCTAGGGAGATGAATATGGCGCTTATTGCAAAACTTGGTTTGGAGATTGATCAGTGACAAATCGGGGCTTTGGTTCCATATTGTGAGTAAGAAATACAAAGTCTCAGTTCTAGTTAATTAAAATCTGTAATTTTCTTTGGCCTTTGATGGGTAGTTGGAGATTGTGCTACTACCCTTTTCGAATTCAATGATCTCAGGCGCTGTTAGTTCGTGACTCGGGGTGGGAACTTACTCCCTTGTTACCGAAACACGTGAAACCTCAGCTTCCTGCGGTTGTAGTTGACAAAGTGCACATGGCTAACTCGACTAGTAATTCAAATTCGTATATTAATTAATTTTTCTGACATCTATGAAAAATAATTAATATGATTGAACTCGTTTCGAATATTTTAGTGGAAATGCTGAGATATCACTTCTGCACATATTCGATTACGTATCTCACAAATGATTTGAAAACAGGTGTTGACCAAAAAAATCAATAAACGTGTTCAGGACTTCACGGCATACGCAAAATATATATATATATATATATATATATATTATATACATATGCATCGCATATGATAAAGGAGAGTTTATTTATTGATTTTTTTGGTCAACACCTGTTTTCTAATCATTTGTGAGATATGTGTTAAATTCACTAGACTACCATAAATAGATTTTTTTAAAAAGTATTATCAACATATCTTCATTTTCAAAATGAAATCATTATTATGTAAAATGAAATCAAATCATTTTCGAAAGACGTTTGACGAATGCATATCGTATATATTATTAAGAGATCATTGTTGCATGCTGGAAACACTAATCATAATATAATATTATTTTTATAGGTAAATTTGGCAAAAAAATTATGCATGCACCCGAAAAATAGAAAAAGATGTATTTCTTTATGAACTTTTATCGCAGTGCTAGTGCCGATGTTTTAATAAACTTTTGAATCCGTTTTAAATCTTAATTTTTTGTTTAAAATTTTTAAAAATATGCATGAACTATCTAGTTGTGGCTTATTTCTAAATTGACCGTTAGCTTCCTAAATCAATGGTAAAGTCTCCGTTATTCTGTCGTTATGCGACACGTATATGACTTATTTAAGTGATATGTGTCTAGCTGAATAAAAATAAATTAAAAAAATTGAAAATATTTTTTAAAAAAAGGGAAATTAAAGAAAATTTAAAAAAATTAAAAAAAATATATAAATTTTTTTGAAAAATAGAAAAATATTTTATGAAAAATTACGAAAATTTTGAAATATATTTAAGAAAAACTAATATAACACTATAACTAATCAAAAAGTAAACCTTATTACAACTTAAGTACTATCTGACTAATTTAAAATTCTCAACTCTAAAATCCAATTAAAATTTCGTCACAAACCTAAAAATTTTCAATAAGTCAAGTGTTTTCGGCATGATAATATATGCTTTGTCATAAAATTTTGAGGTGGTCTATTTCTTAATGAACCATATATAAATGATTAATGAAGTAAAACGCCAATATTCTATGACGAAGTATATATTATTATGCCAAAAACCTATGTTATATGGAAAATCAATCCGAAATATGTTTCTTGTTTTGGAAACGTTTCCGAAATTTTTGATTCCTAAATTTTTTGATTTGAAAACACAATGGAAACGCTTGTTTAAACAAAAACTTACTATTATTTTGGACAACATACAACATAACTAAAATTCTTTAAAATATAGTTTTAAATTTTATTAACGTATTAAAGTAATATTCTAAATTTCTAATTTGAAGCTATGATATATATATATATATATATATATATTAGTTAGTTACTATTTAAAATTGAATTATTTGAGTTTTTCAATATGAATTGATTATTTAATGTCTTAATATTGTTATATATAATATGTGTTTCCAAAACATACCTATTTCTCAAATTTTTTAAATTTTCGTTTCTGCATTTCTAAATGTTTCGTTTCCATGTACTAGTTTCCGTTTCTATGCAACATAACCAAAATTACTTGATTTGTTGAAAATTTTGAATTCACTTCAGCATGGTTATAGGTAGCCCTGCGAATTCGGTTACTTCGGTTTGGATCAGATCGGGTCTTTCAGTTATTGGGTATTTATAGAATTTTAAATCTATTCCGGAATTAACCGAACTATGGGTCGGTTCGGTTATCAGATAATTCGGACAAAAAAAATTTCTTCCGAACCAACCCGATTTTATGTTATCAACACCATAATTTTTCTTGTTTTGGTTCGTTTAAATTTTGTTATTGAACTTAATGACCCAACAAGTTTTGAGTGTAAAAACTTGGGCCAGATTCAGCCCCCTCGAAAACTTTAGGTATCTCTCAAACTTTTTTTTTTTTTTTTTGTATCTTTGAAACTTCCAACTTCACATCTCCGTCTCTTCTTCCTAAAACTTCAGGTGAGTTGCCGCCGGAGAAAAGGTCACCGGAAACTCCACACCTCTGTCTCTTCTTCCTGAAATTGAGCCCAAAATTGATATATGCTTCCAAACCTTCAACCATTCGAAACAATTTGGAAAAGAAGAAGTAGAGTGATGATGAAGAAGAAGAATTACTTGATGAAAAAGAAGAATCAAGTGAAGAAAAAGAGAAATCTAATCACATTGAGAATGAGAGAAGAAACGGCGGTGGAAGGAGGAAGAGAAGAAAAAATTTTCAGAAAAAAATTAGGGTTAGATGTATTTCGGTTAACCGAATGGTCCGAACCTAACCGACCCAAATGTCTAACCGAAATTTCAGTTTTAATTCTTCTGATTGACCCGAAATTGAAATCAATAACCGAACCAATTTGTCCAAATATCGATTCGGTTCGGTTCGGACAAATCGGTTCGGTTATAATTCTCAGGGGGTACATATATAAATTAGTTGATGAAGCAAAATGTCAAAATTAGACAATTTAGGACAAATATTGTCTTTTCTATTCTGCCACAACAAACCAAATTAGACAATTTCATACAAATATTGCAGATCTCCAATAGGAAGCCCAGGCTCATTGGCATTTAACTCAAACGAATCTGAAGAAGAGCGAGCGCGATTGGCCGCAACGTATGGGGCCGGAAGCATTGTCCCGACTGCACAGCTAGAAGGAAACCTTGCAAGCGTTAGGTTTTTGCTATATAAATATGGAAGGAAAAGTGGGGAATGAGACTTGACGTAGAGAATAGATATAAATTCTCCTTAGAAACCATAATTGCAGTTAATAAACCTCCTTGAGAGTATTATTCTGAATGTATTTTGCAAAGTAGCCGAGGAAAGATTCAAAGAGTTAGGGGAAATTAATCCTGGAAACCATTTTAAATCTTATATATGATTAGGGAAAGAATTTATTGATGTATTACGTTTTTGACATGTTTTAACTCTTGTTTTCTATGCTTTTTGAGTCTTTTTGGTGTCTTTTCAGGTCGAAAACAAGATATGATGGATTTGGGCACTCAAAGCGAGGAACTAGACAAACAATATCAAAATTGGTGATTTTACGAGTTCAAACATATTTGTCCACACCTGGACTGATAGATCCCATTTTTATTAGTAAAATGTACGATCAACCGATCAACTAGTCTTCTCTGGAGGCGTTCTGACAAGAGGACCGATTGATCCACCTCTAGACCGATCAATCCAACCTTTAAGAAGAAACGGCGTTTGATCGGAAGATCGACCAAAATAATGAAGAATGACCGATTTCAGCGTATGGAAAAAAAATTTACTTTTTCTCTCCAGTTTACTTGATTTGTACCGGCAATAATTTTTAGGCTATTAAGACTAAGTTTTTATTAGTTTTTCAGAACATTATTTCACAAACATTTCTTAGCAACACAGATTTTCATTGTACTTTTACAATTTGGAGAAGATCTCTAAACTTTATTCCACTTCTTCAGTATTTCATGTATGAGAAATATAACATATATTTTGTATGAGATGCAACATATTGTAGTAGTTATATATAATATTGGATATATAGAAATATTATGTTAATATATATATATATATTACATTAGTACCATACCTTGCCTTCTATATCAAAAGTCCTAGCTTTATTAACATTGTTCGCGAAGCTATGCTGCAACATAGCTTCGATCCTCTCAAACATTGGTAATTCCTAAATTTCGTCGCTTCAAATAACTTTAGGACAACAACACAGTGTAACTAGAACCAATGCATGAGAAAAACCTCGTATAGTGTAATTTTCTTGTGCACAGTTTGCTGCTTATTTAGATTTGCCACTCCTAACCGTCAACAAGAATGATTCCTGACCCCAAGAGAATTTTAGGTATGCATCAATGTCAACTAACATAGCAATACGATCCATAGAAATATGTGTTGCATTAGAGGTGGGGCATAATACCGCATCTGCCATAGCTAAGAAAGCTAGCCTAAAACGAGTCTAGGGATCCCTGTACGTCTTCCCTTTCATCAGAAGGCACATGACCTCCTCTGCAGTCATTTTTGTCTCATCTTTTAAAAAAAGATTTCCATATTTCATCCCTAGTAGTGATGACTTTTGCTTTACCCTTTTCTAGCAGGTTTTTGCCTTTCTTTATAGGATGTGGTCTTCTCGTAATTCAACCATGCTACCATTGCAAAGTCTTGAATGGCGTACATAATAGGTTTTCTAGCATACAACCACCAAAACTCGTACTTCTTCTCAGTCAATAGCTGTCTGGACATGATATAGTGAAGAAACTTAACTGAGAATATGTGATTACCCATTCTCATATGAGGGCCGAATTTTGAATTCATCAGTCTATTCAAATCTTCTTCATCCAAAACCAACTTTATGCTTTCAACATAGTGGAGGTTGAAGTAGTTGTAAACTATCTGCTTCCCTGAGAGTTCACACCCAGTATTGAACATCTCTTAAGCAGCTCATTGTCTTCCATTATTTATAAAAGCTTTCTGCAAACATGTAATAAAGATAACAATACTATATGAGTGGATATTATATACAATAAAGCATGCATATAAGGCAACACATTCACCATTCATATTATTATATTCCAAACTATATTCAAATTAGATTAATCAACATCTACATTTTTCTGCAGTTTCAGTGATCGTGAGTAGCTAACCAAATAAAACAAATTTGCACTTACTATGTTATGAAATCATAAACCATAACTTTGTAATGGTCGCTTAACACAATCATAAATAGTAGATTCACCAAATTTATAAAGAATGAAATCCCTAATTATTGAAATCTCATGAATATACTAAAACCAAAACCAAGCAATTGCAAAAAAGAAAGATCAAATGAGTTTAAAAACTATATAAATCTAGAATTACTACACTCACCAAATATGGGCAGTCAATGGTTATTACTAAACTACTGATTGGATTTGAAGCATTCTTTCCAAAATTGACGAGAATGTAAAACCGTAGGAATTGAATCGCATAAATGTACAACAATAAAATTATGTGAAATCCGCACTAATGTTTAATTCGAACATAGTACTACTAATAAACATCAACCGAATGTATATCAACCTTATGTTTACATTATTGGAGACGGTTGTTTGTTCATCGGAATAGTTAATTATACTATATATTATAATAACTGAAAGAAATAAAAAATAGTTGGGAAGTTACAGAGATGAAGTTAAGAAAGAAGAAGAAATAACTAACAAAGACAGTTTATTCCTTCATTTATCGAGATTTCGAATCTTTTCCTCTTTTTTTTCTTTACAAAAATAATAGAATGAAGGGTATTGTGTATATATTATCGAAACTTTATTGTATGTGGATGACCTACTGTCGCCTGGATAGTTTTTGAATTATAATTTCGTTTATGGTTATTCTGCAATTCATCCATTTATTTATTAATTTATTTGGTCAACACCTTTTTCTAATCATTTGTGAGAAATATATAATAGATGATGTCACATGCGATGCACGAGATAAGTTTTTGTGAAAAATTAATATATATTTGTAGTATTTTTATTTATTTATAATAGTTATATGTGATATTTGATTATTTTTTAAGTTTGATTTGTATATATAAATGTATTAATTTTATATATACATGATATACTAAAAGAAGAACAATGTTGTATACGAATTATATTTTTGGTTTTGATGCATCACTATTTTTGTATATTAGGTTTTTAAACCTGTTTATTTAAGTTTTTTGACTCGTATTCATGTAAGTTTTTAAATTCGCGTTTATTTAGAGTTTTAAACTCATATTCATTTAGGTATTTAGATTCATGTTTATTTATTTTTAGATATTTAATCACTAAGCTAAACATATATATAGTTCATATGTTCATTTAGGCATTTAAATTTTATTTATAAATTATTTAAATTTATTGATTTCTCTTCAACATACTCATTAGATTAAAGCAAATAGAAGATCCAATATTTCATTAACTAAGTTTAAATATAAAGATTTTAAAATTAATTTCACCTCATTAAGAATTTTGATAAATGTTGGATTTGAAGTTATATACTTTTTATCCTTAGTTTATATTATCATCTAAATTTATATAATATATCTATTTGTATTAACATTTAAACTATTTATATTATGATGTAATGATATAAAAATAAAGAATTCGTATATAAATTATTACTTACTATTTTATGTATATTATAAATTATTTTATATTAAACTAAATACAAAATAGCTGTTTTATATTTCAAAATACAAATAAATCTGTTTGAAAATCTTTGTCGTGTAGTGACAATATTTGTTATAATAATTCCTAGATCAAAATAGATTAATATAATTTATTTAATAATACACTTTTATAATATAGAAGATAATGAGATAACTGTATATATACCATTATATTAAAATTTAAAACAAACTAATACTTCTCTATTGATAATAATCGGTTATTATTGTTATCAAGAGATAATTGTTTATTTATTATTATAAGTGATAAAAATAGTTATAATGTTTTCCTGATAATAAATGTGTTATAATACTTCTAGGACAAAACGGACTAATATATCATAATTTTTATGTAAATATTACAATTATTATATAAGAGATTAAAAATTAATTAGAATTTTGAAATATCAATATATACCTCTAAATATTTTTATCTTACAAAACTGTAAAATAGTTATAGTTTGGAAGGCAAATCCATTCTTACTCACATCACATAAGTTACCCTAATATTTCTGTTTGATATAAAATATAAATTGTGTATATTTTATATAATTATAAATAATTCAAAAAAATTTCAAAAAGAAAATTATAAATAACTAACGTTAAAACAAAATATTATTCAGCGTTCGTAAGGGTTATGTTAATTTGATTAGTTGGTTTTTCGTTCGCTCTAGAAACTTCAGTGTTGCTAATATGAACTAATTATTTGATAATAACTATAAAATGAATAAATAAATCATAAATTAAATAATTAAGAATTGTAATCAATGAAAAGTAAACGACAAATTGAAATATAAAATATTTTTAAAAGAAAACATTAATTACCTATATGATACATATCTTTAAGATGCCTATCAAGTAATTCACGCTAATTAACAAAAATTTAATCCCAACACCGACGATAGTAGATGATGAGTTGACTTAATTGGGGTTTCACAAAAGAGAATTTGTATTTATGAGTAAAAAAGTACAGTAAGCTCCTCTTGCAGGACAAACCTGTAAGTTTGTAATGATTTTAGTACTGACCTAGTCAATAAGATTCACGAATTTGGAAACCAATTCATTCTTCATATTATTGTGAATTTTATCAACCTTAAAAGTGTGAATTAATTAGACAATAATCCTAATGATTATAAACACAAATAGAATTATTAGTTACATATCTTAGTTACACAAAGAACCATATTAATGGTTTGACCAAATTCTTTAGTAAATATTTTCTATAGCTTGAGAATCCTAACTTTAATTCTCCAGTTTTGTTTGCATAGTGAGTAAGAAGATCCAAAATCGTAAAGGCAAAAAAGTCAAGAGAAAAAATAAAGGACTCTGAATCGTTGAAAATACTTGGTGTTATGAGAAAAATAATGGCATGTGTCTTAAATAGAAATCATTTGATGTAAATTTTCTATTATGATTAGGAGTAAAATTTAAAATAAATATTGATTAAAAATATCTTTTGTCTGATATTATGATAAGCTTTTATATTTATTCCAAATCTCTTAGTTAAAGAATAAATCTTTTGTTTAAAGTTAATAATAACATATTATAAAATTCCTATATAAAAAATGTCCACAATTTATATGTCATAATATATGTTCCATTTTTATTATATTTAATTATTATATTTTATTTATTAAAGTTAAAACAATCTTTATATATTAAAGTTAAAACAGACTAATAATATTATGTAGATAAAAATTATAATAATAATCAGTTAAAAAATCTTATAAAAAGATAAATAATTATTTTTAAGAAGTTGTTTTATTATATATGAAATTTAAAGCAATAGTTTTATTATATATGAAATTTAATGTATAAGAAATTATTTTATATTTATATATTTAAGTTAAAACAAACTAATAATATTACATAAATAAATATATTAATAATAATAATCAATTAAAGAATATTGTCAAATTTTATCAAAATTTTTTTTTTATTATTATAAAAAATACAAATTTATTGATACTATGGTCTTATATATTCTTTTTATAACAGGAATAACACTACATAGAAAATTGAGCCTATGAACTTACTCTTGAAACATATAATCCTTAACCACTATACTAAACTAAGGGGGTTTATTGG
Source organism: Lepidium africanum (assembly GCA_900406405.1). Classification (NCBI taxonomy): domain Eukaryota; kingdom Viridiplantae; phylum Streptophyta; class Magnoliopsida; order Brassicales; family Brassicaceae; genus Lepidium; species Lepidium africanum. The sequence goes on along the minus strand of OVAX01000070.1, from coordinate 54,185 downwards.
AGTGTTGATTTTAATGGATTTTGATGCATTTAGAAATCCTTACAAAATCATATGTTATTCAATCAATGATTTTAAAATTTATATTTAAATCATGTGTTATTTAAGCATTGATTTTGACATCAATATTCAAATCATGAGCTATTTAAGCATGATTTAATTTTAAAATCTAGTTTATTAATTTTCAAATTCACTTTTATTTGATTTTAAAATCTAAGAATTCTATATGGATTTCGAAACCTCATGAATTTCTAAATCCACTAAAATCCACCCTCAAATAAACCCTCATAATTTTCAAAGATATGTTTTGATTCACTAGACTACCATAAAATTTATTTCTTAGTTATCAACATGTATTCATTTTCAAAATGAAATCATTAACATGACTATAGCTATCTGAAATTGGAGAGGTACATGTAAGACGTGAACTTGACGAGAATGCATGTGGGAAACAATATCGTATATATTATTAAGAGATCAATCTTTTTTTTTTTTTGTTTATTGAAAAAGGTTTCTAAGAGATCAATGTTGCTTGCCGGAAACACTAATTATAGTATAATATTAGTTTTAATAGAGAAATTTGGCCACACACCATTCATGCAGCCGAAAGGGGTAAAAATGTCAGAAAGTTTGTCTTCCCTATTCTGCCACAACAAACCAAAACGGAATAGAAATTATGTGACATACAGGATTATAAAATTCACGGAATCAGAAAATGGCTTGGAGGTAACACATAAAGATTTTATTTGATAAATAATAACTGTATAAATATAGAAAGAAGGTAGGGAAAAAGACCTGACGTAAAAAATAGAGATGAATTTTTCCTAGCAACTACAATCGTAATTAATGAATCTCCCTGAAAATATTATTTTGAATATATTTTGCAAAGTAGCCAAGGAAAAATTAGAAGAGTCAGGGCAAATTATTGTTGGAAACCATCTCAAATTTATTATTAAGAGATCGATGGTGTTTACTGGAAACAATAATATATTCAATATAGAATATTTTTAAATTTTATAGTATATTCATTTTTAACAGATAAAAATAAATAAATGTATAATATTTACATTATAATTTATTGTTATATTGTTAATATATTTTTTGGAATTTAGTCTTTTTCTATATCAGAATTTATATAGATATATATATATATAGATATGTATAGATGAATTTTTATAAATGAAATCCTTTAAAGAGAAAAGACTCTGTTTACATATATTTTATAATAATGTATTCATGTAGTGTTGGGCGTAAAATTCTATCAGGATTCGACCCAAAAAGTTCGGTTCAGATCTGCTATTTATTCTATTAAATTCCCTTACTAGATAGTATTAAATTCTGGTTTGGGGTAAAAACTAAAATCTTTTGAGTTTCCACTTAAACCTTCTATAAATTAATAATATTAGGATTACACTAAAATTATAATTTTTTATTAATTTATAGAAGTTATTAATTTATCGATATACTAATTAAACCAAAACTTTAATTTGGAACTATAAAATTATATTATTTTATATAAATTATCAATTAATATTAATTTAGAAAGGTTATATTATATATAGTACTTAAATAATATATACATAGTACACAAATAATATATATATATATATATATACACAATACCCAAATAATAGTGATCATATACCTTACAAAGGATTAGAAAAATGGTGTTGACCGAAAAAATCAATAAAAGCTGTTCACGTCGTATACAAAAATCTATAATGTATATATATATATATATATTGCATATGAGAAACAAGAGTTTATTTATTGATTTTTTTGGTCAACACCTCTTTCCTAAACATTTGTGAGATATATATTTAATTCACTAGAGTACCATACATAAATAGTATTTAAACCATTATCAACATATGCTCATTTTCAAAATCAAATCATTAAACATTAGTATAGCTGTGGAGATTGGGAAAGATACATGTAAGATGTGAACTTGACGAATACATGTGGGAAACAGTCCATATCGTTTATATTATTAAGAGATCAATGTTGCTTGCTGAAAACACTAATTATAGTAATAAGGAAATTTAGCCTGAATACCATACATGCAGCTGAAATAGGTAAAAATGCCACCGAAACATTGTGTTCCCAATTCTGCCACAACAAACCAAATATGAAAGCTGGCGAGCGCAGAAAATTGATGTGCTAACGGAAGGCATGAGATAGAGAAGAGAAACAACCAGCACAATAAAGAGAAAATATATGGTATACACAGTGGCGAGTTAAGAAATTTATATATTAAGCTCAGGATTAACTTATAAAAAAATATTTTAGGTAGCTGTCTAAAGCAAAATGAAAAAAATCCTGTCCATTAAATCAAACTTTATGTTCCTGTAAAATTAAACAAACAAATGATGGTTAAAATTCAAACTTGTTAGTCTTTCAACTTGAGTCTGATTTGTTGGGGTCAAACACTTCTTAATATTTACTTATATATATATCTAAATTTTATAGGAGTTAAATTTTATTTAGTTGGGATCAATGTAAAATTTTTTACAGAAATTAGATCAATTTTTCAAACTTATTGGGGGTATATTAACCCTAATAATACTCATGTACCTCTACCCATGGGCATATAAGATTGTAAAAAGCACAGGGATTCAGAAACAGACATAAACTGGAAAATGACTAGGACATGAAACATAAGGGTTTTATTTGATAAACAAAAACTGTATAAATTTGAAGGAAAGGTGGGCAACATAGAGAATAGAGATTTAATTTGAGACTCACACAATTAATATGTTTTTTGGAATTTCCTCAAATCTATATCAGAATTTAATTTTATATATATATAATTGGATTCTTTTAAATGGGATCCTTAAAAGATAAAAGTCTCCGTTTCAAAATTTTCTAATAATGTGTTCATGTAGGGCGTAAAACCCTATCGAGGATCTGACTCGAAACATTTGTGTTCTGGTTTAGTATAGGTAAAACCCAAAACCTTTTGAGTTTCCACTTGGATCCGAAAGGTGTATATATCATTCTTGAATAGTATATACTAGTATATATATAATATTTTCTGATTTCGGGTATACATGAATCAAAATTCGACCTCACAAATTTATAAGATATATATATATATATATATATATATGTATATTTTTGGATTTTTTTAACAATTTCGGATAACTTAGATAGAACCTGGACCCAACCTATATTTGTGTGACCACTTCTCTACTTTCGGTCGATGTCTTATATATTCTCTATATAAAGAAGCTTAAGGCTCCTCTCATTCTAATGTTTTCACTGTACCAAAACTCTATCAAATTCTCCTCTGAGATCGAATTCTTGTGGGTAAGGTAGTTCTTATCGATCTAATTATTTACAAAAAACAATTTACAGCAACAACTTTAGCAACAACTTTAAGTAACCAGTCATAATTGAGAAGGATGGTTATGATGGCGAAGACAACAATTCTGTTGGATCAATTTATGCTTGGAACTTATTTGATTTCCCTATTCTCCGTTATGCTTCTTTACGTTTTATGTCGGAATACAAATGTGAATCGGAGTAATAAGAATCGTAGACTCGTTGTTGCACCAAACGATGACGTATCAAACGATCTTGTTATGGAAGATGAGTCCGGGACTGACGTCATCATCGTCGGAGCTGGTGTTGCAGGTTCCGCTCTTGCTCATACTCTCGCCAAGGCAAGTTCTTTAAAATCAATTTAAAGATTTTACTTATATTTTAAGGAAATTTTCTTTAAAGTTTTTTTTTCCGTTGAACTCAATTGCGGAAAACCTGTAAAAAAAAAATCCTGACTTAAAAAAAAATCAAAAAGAACCATCATTTTTAAAACTATGAAATTTGTTTTTTTTTTTAACGCAAATTCTTTTTTGTTAAAGAAAATCTTACATTTTTGTTAAGTAGTCCAAATTTACTTTGTAGTTAAGTGATTTCGAAAATCGTATAAATAATAATAATTTCATTAATTAACTACTTATCCGTTCGAACTGCAAATTCATACAATCTAATCATTAACGGAAATAAATGTGGTTAAACTTTGTCTGTTAAATAACCTAACGGTAAGGTGAATTTAGCATGTTCAACAAACATTTTATATTAACTAGGACTATACCTTCATTACAGTGCAGGATTCGAATTATCTAAAAACTAAAAATAATATTTAATTTTTTTAATCAATATATTTTTTTGTACCTATTTAATTATATATTTGAAAATAAAATAAGAATATAGTGGTTGATTTTTCTATCCAATGTTTTTCAGTTTTAAAGCTTTATATAAAAATACCCGAAGCTAAACTCGATATACCGAACCGGACCCTATCCGCAAAATAAAAATACTCGAATAAATTTTAAATCAAAAAAACATAAAAATCAAATTAGAAGAATCGAACCCGATAAAATACTAAAAATGGATCCTAACTATATGCACCCAGAAAATCAAATCCAAATCTGAACCGAATATGTATCTGATATATTTTTTAATTAAATTTTAGTTTTTAGAGTTTTTACTACTAAATCTTTATTAGTTTTAAATTTTTATATAAAAAATTAAAATGAAATCCACATTAAAATTATTTTTAAATACAAATTATGAACTATATATTTATTATATTCTACAGTATAACACATCAAGTAAAGTCCATAGTGAAAGTTTTAATATATAACATATTAGAAATTAAATAAAATTTCAAAATCTTAATAGTAAAATGGTAGTTTTGTCTTTGCCTTCAATGGTAGAGATTTTTTGTTGAGAAATTTCCCCCTCCCCCCTACAAAAAAAAAACCTAAACCTATAATTTACTTCTAAACCTTGAATTTTTCTTGTCAACATTGGATCGACAAGTCCCGATCCATAGCATAAACCCCACTTCTAAAGTCCCTTTTTTAAGTTACCATAATATAGTGGGTAGGAATCGAACCCTGATGCCTGATCATTAGCTGGATCATCCTAACCATCAAACTGAAAGCAACTCGGCCTAAACCTTGAATTTAATCACAACTTTTTGTTATTTATCAATTAAATCACAGTTGACTTACCAATTATATTACGAACTTTTGTTGACGTAGCAAGTAAATCGTAAACTTTTATTTATTTAATTCAAGATCTAAAAAATTTATTGTCTTTTGAAATATTTTTTCCGGAAAAAAGGACTCATATTTTCGTTAACGTCGTTTATGATTAGGCTTCCTTTTGCTATTATTTATAGGGTCGGACTACTAACCAAGAGTATTTTTACCCATTTTTTCCTTTTTATTGGTTCTTGAAATGTTACAAAGAATTTGTTTTATATGTGTGTTTTTCAAGACGTAAGTTCTTGTCTGATATTTGGCCTTTTGTGTGGTTTTAGGAAGGACGAAGAGTTCATGTAATAGAAAGAGACTTGTCTGAGCAAGATAGAATCGTCGGTGAATTGCTTCAACCTGGTGGTTACTTGAAATTAATTGAACTTGGCCTTGAGGGTAAGACCAATGATCTTTTAGCTGATATAACTATATATATATATATATATACTTAGGATCAAATTTGGCTAAGTTTAGTTGGTGATTGTAGATTGTGTGAACAAGATCGATGCTCAACGAGTTCTTGGTTATGCTCTTTTTAAAGATGGGAAACATACTCAGCTTTCTTACCCTTTAGAATCTTTTGATTCGGATGTGGCTGGGAGAAGCTTCCATAATGGTAGATTTGTGCAAAGAATGCGAGAGAAAGCTGCTACACTTTCAAAGTAAACAGTTTGATTTTTTACTCGTATAGAGACTCTTCTTGCTTTAATACTTTGTTTGTGATTCAGTGTTCGATTGGAGCAAGGAACAGTTACATCATTGCTTAAAGAAAATGGAACAGTTAAAGGTGTTCAATACAGAACAAAAGAGGGTAATGAGCTTAGATCATATGCCCCACTCACAATTGTCTGTGATGGTTGTTTCTCAAACTTACGCCGCAGTCTCTCCAAATCTAAGGTGACTGAAGTTATTTACAGTAAAAGTTTAGATCATTTCTAGTGGAACTTACTCGGTTTGATATCTATCTATAAGGTGGAAGTACCCTCTTCTTTTGTGGGACTTGTCTTGGAGAACTGTAAACTTCCATTCGCAAATCATGGTCATGTTGTTCTCGGTGATCCATCACCTATCTTATTATATCCCATTAGCAGTTCCGAAGTCCGTTGCTTTGTTGATGTACCCGGTCAAAAACTTCCTTCCATTGCAAATGGTGAAATGGCCAAGTATCTAAAATCACAGGTTGCACCTCAGGTACCAATTGAGATCCGTGAAACATTCATTGCTGCGGTTGAGAAAGGTAATATCAGAACCATGCCAAACCGAAGTATGCCAGCTGATCCGGTTCCTACACCTGGAGCTCTTCTTCTTGGCGATGCATTCAACATGCGACATCCATTAACTGGTGGTGGAATGACCGTTGCATTGGCGGATATCGTTTTACTCCGTGATCTTCTAAGGCCGATTCGAAACCTTAAAGATAAAGAAGCATTGTCTAAGTATATTGAATCCTTTTACACATTGCGGAAGGTAAGAACCTTTAGCTAAAGTAAAACACTTCCGATGTGTTTGATTCATGTTCTTAATTAGAGTTATGTCTGGTCCTTCTGCAGCCTGTGGCATCAACCATTAATACATTGGCGGGTGCATTATACAATGTCTTTTTAGCATCTTCTGATGAAGCAACGTCCAAAATGCGTGAAGCTTGCTTTGATTATCTTAGTCTTGGAGGTGTTTGTTCAACTGGTCCTGTAGCATTGCTCTCTGGCTTAAACCCTCGTCCTCTGAGTCTAGTTCTTCACTTCTTGGCTTTGGCTATCTACGCTGTTGGTCGTTTGATGCTTCCATTTCCTTCAATTCGAAGTTTTTGGCTTGGAATTAGGATAATATTGGTATTGATTCTTCTCTGAAACAGATTTTCTTCTACTATACAAATTTTATTTATATACCAAAATCAATCGAGATTACAGACAAAGATCAAGATTCAATATAGAAACATATTTACAGTATTTATAATATTTCTATATTGAATCTTGATATTGGTTCATAGTCTTTGTTGATCTTGACTCGGTTTAGGTCGATCTCATTAATCTCTCCACAATTTCTTTTTTCACAGAGTGCTCCAGGAATCATCTTTCCTATCATAAAAGCTGAGGGAATTAGGCAAGTGTTCTTCCCTCGTACTGTTGCTGCCATATATCGTGGTCCCCCTCCTCAGTGATTATCAAACTTTTTTTTTTCTTATCTGTGTGATAAATTGTTACAATCACAATTATATAACTAATTGTTCATAATTATGTCATACCAAAAAAAAATTGTTCATAATTATGCAAACCATATGTTAATTTACCAAAAATGATGGGATTCGGGATCGCATTGATATATCCAAAGACGATCAAATTCAAAACGGTCGAGATACAAAGAAATTCAACCAACAAGACTTGGACGAGCATTCCATACATAATCCAAACCAGCTTTGGCCGACAAAAATTGAGGCATCGCAACAGATGGAACGGAGATCTCTTGTGAGACCAGATAGATACGCTCGATTTAAGCGAATTGAATCAGCCTAGGGTATACTAACTAGCAGACTGCGAAGTTCACACTAGCTAGACTTCTAACAAGTGGGAGGCACGAGCCTACAATGACGACTAGGCTTCTGTGGGTATGAGGTACTCCCTCGTTTGAGAAAACTTCCTTTTGATAAAACGGCTCCAAAATATCAAAGTACAAGGGATTACATATTTATAAGAATTTCCCACAAAAAAGCACTAAACCTAATGGGCTTGAGCATAATAGTCTAATCATTAATTATTAAACAGAAACAAATCGACTTTAACTAATTGACCTATTAGATAAAACAACCATAGGCAAATTGGTCTAACTAATAGCCTACTTGAAAGAAACAAGCCTTATGATAGGGATAGATTTCTTCCCTTCAAGCATAACTAAGAATTCTATGAGCATCAATCTTCTTCACACAATCTACAATCATCAACTAAACTTAGCAATAGTCGATCCCAAGTATATATATAACCGTTAAAAGATCAATGGGTCGTCCTCTCAAGGACAAGTTCAATTATGATATTTTAATCAAAGATCATTGGCCTTGAGAGTATGACCCAATGATCTTTTTGGATATTACCTCTGCTGATGGGTTACTCGACCGCAAAGATCTACTCGAAGACGATCCAATCCAAGAAGGTCGAGAAAACAAGCAATCTAACCAAAAAGACTTGGCCGAGCATGACATGAAAAATTCATTTAATATAGAGGCCCTTGAAGAGCTTACAATAATCATATCCCAGTCCTGGCCCACGAAGACACAACCAAGACTTCACTTGTCATATTTGGACTCCATCTATGACATGCAATCACTATTTGAAGCATTTCAGTCGATCCAGAACGATTCAAGTTACGAATCTATATTCTATGGATTCTTGACTCATTCATCCAGCTTTGCGAAGTAGAATCAGCCCAAACTAAGCTCTGAGCTAAAAGATATGAATTTTACAAGTTTGTAGATCCGCAATGAGCTCAACTGCGAGACAAGGCCAAAGATCGAACTATACAGCCCAAGTAAAATGCGGCCTTACCTCCGGACCACTTGGAGAATGTTCTTGGGTCTTTTATGGTTTCAACAAGCCCAAGAACGTTTGAAACCATCACCGGATCCTCCAAATACGCTCCAATCAAGAAGATGGTTTGATTCGGTTTCGTTTAAGACAAGTCTGGGATATACTTGCTTCAAACGACTTCAGACTTATGTGTGAAGACCTGGAGACTATTTCAACCACTTAGAGGCCTCTAAGGAAGTCATACCATGCTCCATAAATCATAGGATTAGGCAAATCCTCCCTTTGGTAAACTTTCCATATCAGATCGATCATCTAATTTCTCCAATGGCTCTAAGATCGACAATCCTCATTACTTGTCTGTTTTCTCACTTAATTTGAGTTATTTCCTTCCTATTTTATTCATAAGACCGTTGTAATGTTGAGTCTTTATAAGCTCAACTCATCTCTTTGTATTCCTAAGCATCTTTTAAGTAAAATCGATAAACCTTGAGTTTTTTTACAAAGAATGTGTCTTTGTGTTTGTCTTTTCGAGTCTTAGGTGGATTCCTTAGGCTAGTATGCTGTTGCGAGTTTAGTAACTTGTGGATTCAATTTATCTAGGTCGTGTGTTGTTTGAGGATTCGACAACAAAACCTTTCATTTTCTCAATTTACCGCTACTTCTTCAGAGAATCGACTCACCAAGGTCTTCCATCAAGTCCATATCCGAGGATCCCTCCTCCGAGGCCCTCATCATCTGGTATCAGAGCTAAAAGCTCCTATCTATCCAGGTTTAGTCGTTCATTTTCTCTTTTATTGTTGCTGTTTTGTTTTTGTTTTTTATAAACCGAAAAACCCATAAAAATTTTGTTTCATCTATTTTGTTTCAATTTTGTAAAATCCGTAAAAAATCATAAAAATCTAATTCCTTTTTTATTGTTATTTTAAAACCCATAAAATCCATAAAAAAATTTTCCTTAGTTTTTAGAAGTCGTTTGCTATTTTATTTGTTAAAAAGAATACCTAAAACGAACTCTGTTTCTGTTCTGTTCTTTTTATTGTTTCCTTGTTTTGAAAGAAAATAAAATAAAAATATTTTGTTCTTGATTTGTTATTCTTTTGTTTACTTGTTAGTACTTTGATACATTTATTTTGTTTATTTTTGATATTTACAAGTACTCTCAATGGCTTACTATATGAAAAAGGTGGAGTTATACTCCGATGAGTCCGATTGGAGCCTAGAAGAAGAACAATACATGGACAACAACCATGAAGGACGTGAAAACCATTGGTTTGAAGATAAATATGAGTCTGAATATGAAGGGGAGCCTCATGGGGAAGAGCTTGAACCTGAGCCACCAGACCATCACCAAAGCTACCCACAAACGTCAAACCAAACTATGGTGCAACGAAACTGAATCAAAATTCAGTTATGAGGATGAATCTGACCATGATGTGGAATTTTATCAATACAAGAATCCTCCTAGGCGTGACTTGAAGCCATATAATCATGGAGATTTAGCACCTAGAGTGCAAGACTTTACCAAGCACACAAGACATCCTAAACCACATACCGGGGTTAGTCATAACTCTTATTATCATGGTCCTAAACTTTCATGTTTTTTCAGGAAAAGAAGATTATCTACAATGGGAAGATGATATGGAAGAATATTGTTGGAGAAACAAGACCCTTGAGAATGAAAAGCTATCATCCGCCCTAAGCACCTTACGCGGAGAAGCATTGAAATGGTGGCACTACCAAGAGCTTAGAATCAAAACATGGGAAGAATTAAAATGGATTGTGTTTGAGGAATATTCAGCACGAAGGTTGAGAAAACATAGTCAATCTACTTATCCAACAAACAAAGCAAGTCAATACAATTTCACACCTAAAATTGTTCAAGTTGTGAACAACACCAAAGCGAAAGACCAAGGTAAGTGTTTATCCTCTAAAAGTTTCTCATAACTAATGTGTTATAGGTGTAAACAGAAAGGATACATAGCCAAGCTTTGTCCAACAAGAAAGAAATTGGCTCAAGAGCAACAACACCTAAGTCTTGATCCATTTCCGAATTATGCCAAGGTAAGTACTTCCAAAGATTTGATTGAAACTCTACAATCCATTGATTGTGCCATTGAATCTCTTAAGAAATTAAAGATAGGATCATGTGCTCAAAAGAAATCTAACCAAGTATCCTTCACTGAAGCTAAATTGGAACTTGTTGTTCCTCCAAAACCTAAGAAAGAACGGTTAAACGATGATTTATCTCCCACTTCCATTGTCTTTCAAAAACCTGTTATAATGCACTTATATTTGCCAAAGGTTGTTGAGACAAGTATATGAGCTACAAAGGAGACAGAAAACATTGAAGACGCCTTGCTAATCAAAGAAGAACCACCGGATAGCCATCAACAAGTGTTAGTCCAAGGAGAATGCATAGAGAACAAGGCTATTGGAGAAAGGTCACAAATGAACCATGAATACACTTCCAAGGCCATGGAAACATCCAGAGTACAAGGAGATCCTTAGATCAAAGAAACCAACACCAAGCCTTGGAAAAGCATCCTCTATTCATTGCTAATCAAGGAGGAACCACTCGAGAAAAAGACAATTCTAAATCCAAGCCACAATAAGCAATACTTGGGAGGTGAGCTTCTAAACTCTCTATATAAAACTGAATCTAACTTGCCTTCTCTATGTGCAGGTAAACAAGTTTTGAGAACAAAACTTCTTGAAGGGGGAGGAAATGATGGGCTCCTCGACCACAAAGATCTACCCGAAGACGATCCAATCCGAGAAGGTCAAGACAACAAGCAATCTAACCAAAAAGACTTGGCCGAGCATGACATGAAGAATTCATTTAATGTAGAGGCCCTTGAAGAGCGTATAATAATCATATCCCAGCCCTGGCCCACGAAGACACAACCAAGACTTCACTTGTCATATTTAGACTCCATCCATGACATGCGATCACTATTTGAAGAATTCCAGTCGATCCGGAACGATTCAATTTACAAATCTATATTGTATGGAATTCTTGAATCATTCATCTAGCTTCGCGAAGTGGAATCAGCCCAAACTAAGTTCTGAGCTAAAAGATATGGATTTTACAAGTTGGTGGATCCGCAATGAGCTCAACTGCGCAACAAGGCCAAAGATCGAACTATACAGCCCAAGTAAAATGCGGCATTACCTCCGGACCACTTGGAGAATGTTCTTGGGTCTTTTATGGTACCAACAAGCCCAAGAAAGTTTGAAAACATCACCGGATCCTCTAGATACGCTCCAATCAAGAAGATAGTTTGATTCAGTTTCGTTTAAGACAAGTCTGGGATATACTTGCTTCAAACGACTTCAGACTAATGTGTGAAGACCTGGAGACTATTTCAACCACTTAGAGGCCTCTAAGGAAGTCATACCATGCTCCATAACTCATAGGATTAGGCAAATCCTCCCTTTGGTAAACTTTCCATATCAGATCGATCATCTAATTTCTCCAATGGCTCTAAGATCGACAATCCTCATTACTTATCTGTTTTCTCACTTAATTTGAGTTATTTCCTTCCTATTTTATTCATAAGACCGTTGTAATGTTGAGTCTTTATAAGCTCAACTCATCTCTTTGTATTCCCAAGTAACTTTTAAGTAAAATCGATAAACCTTGAGTTTTTTACAAAGAATGTGTCTTTGTGTTTGTCATTTCGAGTCTTAGGTGGATTCCTTAGGCTAGTATGCTGTTGTGAGTTTAGTAACTTGTGGATTCAAGTTATCTAGGTCGTGTGTTGTTTGAGGATTCGAAAACAAAACCTTTCTTTTTCTCTTTACCGCTAGTTCTTGAGAGAATCGAGTCACCAAAATCTTCCATCAAGTCCATATCCGAGGATCCCTCCTCTGAGGCCCTCATCATCTGCCATTTAGATATTTTCAAAAATGCCGTTAATTAATGACAAAAAAATAAAAATGCCTTTAGATTTTTTTTTTCAGAATTTTTTTTCTCCCCAAATTTGTTTTCATTTCATAGTTTATTTTAACATTTATAAGGTTTAATAAAATATCTTATTAAAGCTTGTAAATAATATATTTATAAATTATCTTATAAAGATTTATAAAACTCAATTCATGAGTTTTCTTATTCAACCTTATAAATAAACTGTTTTGAATAAAATAGACTTAAACCTAATTGGATGCCTAAAACCAAATTAATGATGAAAATTAATAAATCAAGCTAAATACGACACCCTAAAGAGGATTATTGGATGTATAAACTCAAGAAAATGATTATATATATATAATATATATCAATTTTTAAATGGATAAAAAAACCCCAAATTGGATTCCTAAACACAAAGAAATGATCCATATTTGTAAATCAAGATAAATATTATAGTCTAATTAAAGAGAACCACTAAATATCTAAACCTAAGGAAAATTCTTAAATGAAAAAAAAAACCTTGATTGAATGTCTAAACATAAGAGAATGATTATACCAACTCTTTAATAAAAATAAAATTAAACACTATTTGGATGCGTAAACCCAATAGAATTATTATAACCTAGAAATTTTAAAATATATTATTTATAAGATTTAATAAGACAAATTATAAATCCTAATAAATAGTATATGTATTAGATTTAATCAGATAAGTTATAAGTATTAATAACCCAAAAGAGTGATCGAAAATAGTAAATCAAGCCAATTAGTATCCTGAATAGACTCGCTAGACGCAAAAACACAAGACAATGATTGCAACTCATAATATTTGTAATTCTATATTTACAAGGTTTAATAAGGTAAGTTATAAATCTTAATAATTATTCTGCCTGTTAAGTTTAATAAGATAATTTATAAAGGGACATTTTCAAAAATGTCCTTCATGCTGGACATTTTCAAAACTACCTTTCCCTTTTTAAACATTTTCAAAAATAGTCCTATTAAATGAAAAAAAATATGAAAATGCTCTCAAATATCTTTTTTGAAATTTTATATAAAAGTCAATTTTTTGTTTTTACGAAATTTTTTTTCCCACCAAAAATTTCCTACCATTATAAGAAATTTTAAATGAAAAAAAAAGACTAAAACCAAACTGGAAGTTTAAACCCAATGGAATGATTATAACAACTCTTGAATATAAGAAAATTAAACTTTAATTGGATGCCTAAACCCAAGAGAATGATCTTATTTAGTAAATCAAACTAAATAGTACTCTCTCCGTTTCAATTATAAGATGTTCTAGCAAAAACACATATATTAAGAAACTCATTTATTACTTTTTGAAAATAGTTTTATATTTTATTGTAAAAAATCTAACCAAACATAAATTATATTGCAGAATATTAAAGGTCAAAAACTATCAAATTCATTAAATTTTGCATAGAAATGTACAAAACATCTTATAAATTGAAATAAATCTAAAAACTTTAAACATCCTAAAATTTGAAATGGAGGGAGTATACCCTAAAGAGAACCATTCGATGCTTAAACCAAAACAATGATTATAACAACTCTTCGAAAAAAAAATTAAATCCTAATTGGATGTCTAAAACCAAGGGAATGATTATAACAACTCTTGAATGAAAGAAAACTAAACCCTAATTGAATGCCTAAATGGTTAATTAATGATTTAAGATCGTAAAAAATTGTTGATTTACAACAAAACCATAATGATCCAATAATTTGTGCAATTAGACCGATTTGTATACTATGTTTGGAATTTGATAGTCATTATCTAATTTTGGGTGAAATTAGGTCTTGTATGTATATTTTAGATGAAATTAGATAAAATAACTAAGTATAGGTTGATCTGTTGTTAAATCGAAGCTTTGGAGTGGAAATAGAAAAGAAAAAATTAGAATAAGAGTTTGATAGTTTAATTTTGGTGCTGTAAAACGGTTAAAATGAGAGGAGCCGTAATCCCTTTATATGGAGGACAAGATTTCAACCACAAGATGAGAATATGCTATAAGATCTTGCAATGTTCGCGAGCATTTTCTCATCTTATATGAACATGGAGAAGTGAGCACGCAAATTTGGGGTGGGGTCTGTGTATTTCTACTTAGATTATCTATAATTGCAAAAAGAATCCAATTACAAATATGTCGAAAAAGAACAAACTTTTATATATAAGCCAAAAAAAGAACCAACTTTTTAATTGATTAAATAAATTCACAATTTTCTTTTAGATTAGCTGTTTTAATCCTAGAGTTAATTAACAGAAACATAAAATTAATTTTGTTAAAAGCACTTAACGGGAGAATCTTAACATCTCTCTTTCCATTTCATCAAATTACTTCACTTTTAACACAAAACTATCTAGGATCGTGGATAAGCATATGTGAGATGAGATCCATCACAGGGTCCAAAAAAAGAAGACCCATTATAAAAAATATTATTAACCTTTTTTCTAAAAAGTCAATATCTTTTAAACACATATCATATTACAAAAAAAAATATTCTTCTCACACCATACTATTGTTTTCTTATTACAAATTTTTTTTCTCACACTTTGTTTTGTTTAGTATATACTAATTTCTTTTAACAAAATTTAAGGCCAAAACATATTTTCAACCAGTCTAAAGACAATTTTGTTTTACCAGCACAGGACATTGAATTTTGTCTAGATGGCCTTGAAACCATCATACTAACTAAAAGCAGTTGAAGTAAACAAAAGAACACTATATATTTTCAAATGAAACAGTAGAAACATTATTTTTAACTTACCTTTGTGTTATTAGTTATTACACATTCTCAAGCAATCCACTAAACATGCTGCTATAGCCACTACACTCTCCAAGATCTTACATAACTCTACACCTTTAACGTCATGGAAATAATTTTAAAACAAGCTACTAAACCTGTTTAGTTTTTTTAAAGAACTGACACCAAAAAATAATACCAAGATGACATTCTCTCACGAAAAGCACAATTACAGTGACCACAACAAATTCAGAGAAACTAAGAGCTATTGATGTCCCTCAGTTTGTTGGCTAAAACTTTTATAACAATGTTTTGTCCATACTCTGATTTCAATGATTTACTTGTGTTTTGTTTACTGGTGTGATACTCTAAATTTTTTTGTCGACATTATTATCGTGCAAATCTGAAAAGAATAACGCATATAGTGCTTTTATCCAACCGTTGTTTCACTAACATTCTCCACAACAATTTGAATTTTAAATCAAACACGACAATACCAAATCTAGTCACAAAATCTCATAAGATAAAAGTATAAAAGACATTCATTTCAAAAATTCAAAAGATGAAACATAGGAGAGAAAAACATTGATAAAAAAACTGTGGAACTACTTGTGCCTCCCTGCAATGGTCGTTCATGATTGTCCTTGCGACTGTATTTGTGAATCTTCTCCCTCTGTTTGTTCTTGTGATGGTCTCCCCTATATTAAAAATAGCAAAGATATATAAGCATATCAAGTATAATAAAACATACCAAGTAAATAATATCAAATATTCAATCAAACCTGGCTTTTTTTTGGTTGACCCCTTGGTCGTTTTGCTTCACGGTCAACACTCTGTTTCAAACAAGTTTTCTTATTATGACCGTCTTCTCTACATTTTGAACATGTCATGATACGACGTTCACGCGTTAACTTGGTCTTGTTAGACGAAGAAGCAGCAGATTTATTGCGTCCTTTACGCCTAGCATGTGTACTTGGTCTATCACGGTTGCTTAATCTGTATGGTGGTGGCAAGACAGATAGCTTATATAATCTTGGCCACAGTTTCATACCTTGCACAGGCTTAATACCATGCTCATATGTTTGCTGCCACTTTCGAGTTGTGTAAAACTCTGATACATAATCATCAACTTTTAATTTTTTTGCTGTAATAACACAAATGGCATGAATACATGGTATACCAGTCAGCTGCCAGTTCACACAACCACATGTTTTCATACTCATATCAACACGATAAGCAACACCATGATAGTCTATCTCATGCAGATCTCTTGTGGCCATATATCTGATACAATCCTTAGACTTATCTATAGCTGATTCAATTTCAGCATGTGCTCACTTTGTGAATTGCGTCTTCAACCTATTCGCAACGATATACCTCTTTGCATTACGTTCTATTCATTGTCTCCTAATATCCTCTAACATGTCAACTAATGGTTTTTGCTTGCAACGCGAATGGTTCTATTGAAATACTCATTCAGATTGTTCAAGTTATCATTGCAAAATGAGCCAAGCCTAAAGAAGGCACGAGACCATGTAATAGGGTTAAGGCATTGTAGTGAATCGTATGCACCTGTGTTGTAATTCCTCAATGCTTCCATATTATCAGCAAAATCTCTTTTAGTGTAATTGCGTGCTATTTTCCCAAATAAACGCTCTAATTATGAATATTTGTTATCTCTCTTCCAATTTGCCAAAATGTTTCTAGCACACATACGATGTTCAACTTGTGGAAGTTCGTTATGAACAGCATTCATCAAACCCTACAAAAAGATATAATAAGTAAAAAAAAAAAGTTAGAATTTTATAAAATTTAGTATGCATAGTTTTCTTGAAACTACGAACGAAAGTAACTTCTTACAAAATACAACACAGAAAAAAAGACCCATTATAATAGATTTATGAAACACGAAAAGAGTGCTTTAATTTCAAGAGTGGCAGTCAATTTTGCTGATTCATATTTAGCTATTATTAATACATAAACGACATGAAAGCAAGTCATGCACCATTTTTGGACAGAAAAAATCGATTTATTAACAATTATAAATATTTATGTCATGCTTGATTATCTAATATAAAGTTTGAGAAATAGTCTTTCATGATAAGTATTATATTGTAGTAATTGTTTGGGATACTAACCTTTTGCTTATATGATATTATTGTTATACTTTCTCCATCTCCAAGTTTCAAATCATCTTTAAGATGTTTAACAAACCAATCCCAGTTAGTATTATTTTCCACTTCAACTACTGCCCATGCAATAGGAACTATGATGTTGTCTTCATCTTTTCCAACAGCAGCTAATTGATGTCCTTTGATATCCTATTTAAGGAAAGCACCGTCAAGTCCTATGATAGGTCTACATGTTTGCATCCAAGACTCTCGTTGTGATGCAAACCAAACATATAAATGATAAAATATTTGTTTGCTTTCTGGAGTTGGTCTAGGAATAATCTCAATATCCATAGTAGACAACGAATTAGATTTGAGGATATCTGCTTCATAATCCCATATACGAGCAAAATGAACTTCATGACTAGCTTTTCTTTCACGCACAAGTTTTGACTTTGCTTTTCCACATTGGTTTTCGGTAACAATTAAATTGTAGTCTCTCTTGATCTCATCAACATGTCCTTCATTGTAAGTTTGGGATTTATCCGCAACCTTTCCTCAAACAATTGTGCAATAGATGATATCTTCAGCATTTTAGAATACCTTGATCTCATGCATATATGCTCATTTTTGTAGACTTTTATCTGCATCTTGTGTATACCTTTTTCGAACAAGCAATAAACTCTCCAAGGACACTCTTCAGCAGAACACCTTGCACCAAGCTTCATAGATGTAGACTTGTAAAACTTAATATCAAATCCAGTTTTCAAAGAATACTTAAGAAGTGCAAGTTTGAAATCAGAAGCACACACAAATGTCTTTTCTAATGCTAGAATTTCATCATGCTCTACTAAATTTCCTCGTAATTCCTTATGTTCTGCCTCTTCTTCATCGTCTGATGTCAAAATAATTGATATAGTATCTTCGTTCCAAATGTCATCTCCACTATCTACATCAAGCTCGTCCAAATCATTTCTCGCAACATCTCCCAAATATTCTGTTAAATCTTCGCAAGCTTCTTCTTCAACACCTAGACCATTTTCATCATTTTCATTCTCATTCTCTAACCCATCGACAATAACGTCAAAGTCATCTATACAAACAACCTCATCTTTATCTTTATCACTTAAATCCTCACCACCCAAAGATTCAAATTGTCCCCTACATAAACAAGTTTCAGTATGTAAAAATGTTTTCTTTTATATATGTTGGCATATTCTTTTGTTTCAGGAATTTGACAAACAACCTTTCTTCGGTAGAACAGCGACATATTTGAAACTTTTCTCTCCTTCATCTTTTATCTACAAACAATCAGAATAAATTAATATAAAATTTCATAACAATTGTTAATATCCAAAAGTAAGTCATTAGTTCACATGTCAATGAGTATAAAAGGGATTTCTCGTTTATGAAATCATTATAAGAGTACGAATTACATAAACAAAAAGTTTGATTAAGAGAAAATAGTTTGTTCACAAATATACATGAGTATACGTTGATTATAAAAACACAATCATCGTAGATTACAACAGTAACATAGTCAATGAAAATCATTAACAACAAGTTATTTTATAAAGTTACACAAACTAGCTAGTGCTACATTATAAAAGCACAATTTGTACGTTGCAGCAAGTCACAATCATTAACAGAAGAAAATCATTAACAAGTCACAAAATTAGTGTTAGAGTTAATCTACTTTAGAGCAATAACTCACAAAGAATTTAAGGACTTTGATAAGGCGTTGCAGGCTGCGTTTTCTTTGTAAGAAAAAGAGGAACCAATAAGTTTAAGGAAAACAGAAGCAAAGCATCTTGTAGAAATTAGGGGATGTAAATTGATTTTAGGGATTAAGGGATTAGGGTTTTATTTTTGTCTTAAACGGTGACTAACTGTTTTTACACGATGACTAACGGAGTCTATATTTCTGTTTCTGTTTATTAACCCTAGGATTAAAACAGCTAGTCTAAAAGAAAGTTGATGATTTATTTAGTCAATTAAAAAGTTGATTCTTTTTTGGCTTAAATAAAAGTTTTTTTTTTCGACATTTTTCGACAGCTAGTCTAAAAGAATTCGGATTCAGGTCTTTCTACTCAAAATTAAAAATGTTTGGGTTCAAATTTAGGTATTGTATAATTATTTGTGTACTATATATATACTTTTTGTGTATTGTATATATACTATATAGGTATTGTAAATACACTAATCGGTGTCTAAATGGGTAATTATAGATTTTGGGTTTTACCCGATCCGGATCGGAATCCAATGAAGATCAAATTTATTATCCAAATTATGGGGATGTAACCGGATCAGGTTTTCAAATTAAGATTTTAATTCTCAATGAACACATTATCAAAAAATATTGAAATGTAAACTTTTATCTTTTAATGATCCAATTTTTTAAAAATTAATTATGTATCTATATATGCATATAAAATTCTGATATATAAAAAGAGGACATCTCGTAAACATAATTTTGAGTTTTTTACATTGTATATTATTTTTAGAGAAATTCGGGTATCTACTCATGAAACCCAAAGTAATTTATTTATACATGGACCCACTAACTCATTTTTCTCTCCTTTTGTGACCGAGAGAAATATCCAAAATAACCTTATCTCACAACTTTTGCTAAATGCCAAATATTCATTAAGCATGAGACCAACCAATTCCTTTTATTTTTTTCTTTTGTTTTTTTTCATGTTCAAAACCATGATTAAATTCTTCAACGCAAAGATCAAGTTAGACTTCATATGTGACGGTTTCTGTCCTCAGCCTTTTGAAGCTCATCTTGATGATAGTTGTTTGATATGTGTACCATATTTTATCAGCTATACACATTTTATTAGGTAATAGATTTGTTTACACGTAATAGATATTTTAACATATTTTTAGCAAGTAATATATATGTGTTATCTGACATATGTTTATTGTTGGCAGTGGCGACAATAGGACGAAGCTGCATTTATAGTAGTGGAGTGGTCTGTTGGTGGTGATGATATCATTAATGGAATTGAACATTAATGCTAAATTAATTAACGACTAATCTATAAGTTAGCAGGTACTATATATGAACACATATTAATATACACTTTTACATATATTTTATCTGCTAATCTTTGTGTTAGCGTATTCATATTAGCGTTAACATATGTCTTATCTGCTAAAATATGAGTTAGCGGACAATATATATTTTAATCGCATAACATATCCGTTTACATGTACTATTTAACTCGAACATTACCATGTATGTGATTCTGTACCATCTAACTCGTTGCTTACCGTTTACAATTTATGTTAACTGGGTATTGTCTATATAAGTTAGCGGATAAATATATGGGTTACCTAGTATATATTTATGTTAGGAGCTAATAAATATATTAACATGTATAATATATATTCGCAGATAAAATATGTTTTATCTGGTAAACTTTATGTTACTGGGTAACAATCGGAGACATATATGTTAACATGTACCATATACCTCGTACATTACAATGTACATGCTTATGTATTATCTAACTTGTAGATTACCATGTACAAATTCTCTTATCACGTACCGTAAATTTTAGCGTGTAAATAATTTATAACTCAAACATCACTTACATTAAATGCTACATTAAATGTTGTCGACCAAAATTGTTAAAACTAAATAAGCCATCTTTAAAACAAGGACTTATTTGTTATTTCATATGTAGGCCATTGGTACTTTCCTAATAAAAAAAAGGGTTCATGAGCTATTTCCTCCTAAAGTTTCCCATATAACACTAGATCCACCAAAGTTTGGAGCTCTTCCTATTTCCACACAGATTGAAACTTGTCTCTCTACTTCCCCACAGTCTTTGGTTTTCACGATTTTTGTTAACCAAATTAACCGTACGAATTAAAATCACAACTTAACCAAAATTTATGTCTGAGAAGGTTTATTTGACCCGTGAAAATGATTGAATCTGGTAAAAATTTCCAATTCGATTTGTTTGTGGAATTCGAAAACCTATACATGATATTGTAAATTTCGATCCACAAAAGCCAAAAATCAACACCATAAGTTCCGATAATAGCTAGATATGACCATTACTTCTGGAAATTCGAGTGGTTCATCATCTTCTCACCATAAAGGAAGATTTTTGGGAGTCCCTAAAAAATGTTGGTGTGGTGCACAAATGGTGTCAAAATCTTGAATTCCGGCCCAATCCGTACAGAAGGTACTTTCGGTGTAGTAATGCAGCATCAAATATGGTAATGCTCTCTCCTTATTGTATCGTTTAACATGAAAAAAAACAAAGCTTAGACAAATAGCAACTAGAATATTCTCAGGTTATATCACTTTGATACTTTTCAATGAAAGAACAGAGCTTCCTCTGCATTTACTAAAGTTACAGAGAAAGTGTGATTGTAAAACATTGATCTTATCTTATTTAATGTGTGATTGTAGATTGGGTTTTATTAACTTGTAGCTCAGAGATGATGAACATATTTTTAAGTGGATTGATGAGGCATTGTTAAATGAAGTGGAATCATTGGAGTCAAAAATAATTTGTCTTGCGAAAGGATTTAAGGAGGTTTCAACAACTATGATGAAACTTGAGAAAGAGTTGTTTGAAAGGGTTCATAAAGAAGCTTTTGAGCTTGAGAAAGAGGTGTTCGAGAGGGTTGAATGTGCTTTGCTGCAAGCAAAAACGAGCATGAGGAATATGATTATTGTTGGATTCTTTGTCATTTTGGTCATCTTTGTTTGTATAGTTTTTAGTATGAGAACATTGAGGTTGTGTTATGGTACATTTTTTTGTGTCAAAGTTGGTGTCAATGTCTATATTGATTTATTGAATCATGTAAAAATTATTGATTTATTGAATCATTTTTGTTTGTGACTTATTGAATCATTTTCTTTGTGAGAGTGAAGGAAAGTCAATTACTTAAGAGAATCATTACTTACTGAAAGTATTCACAAAATACAGTTAGAAGTGAAGCATTTTATCTTACTAAGTAGACATAAATAGTAGATAATCTTTCCTAAGTCAATAGCTAAATGGTGCCAAAAACATAAAATCATCCACCAATTAAGCTAAAACCAAAAAACTACCACCAAACACCTTCATCTCTCCATTATTCTTCATCACAAAGTTGTAGCTGTGTTAGAATTCCTTGAGAGGATTCACCTTGAGAAAGCTATAAAACAAACAAAATCATCAATATTTTCATAAAATCAAATAAGCATAGAGTATAGATTCATAAGTTACATACCTCTGGTGGATTCTTTTTCTTATGAAACCTTGAGTTATGATTAGCCATTCCATAAATGCTACAGTGCAATGTCCTCTTTGACTGATGCGTCTTCTTTGATGGAGATTTGTTTACTCCTTTATTTCATTTTACCTTCTTCTTCCGACTAGGCTTTGAGTGATCAAGTGGCACATAAACATTAGGGGCAGATGTCGAAGGCCAAAAATGTGGTCCTTGCAATGGAACTAATCCAGTCTCATAGTTCCTCCTCCACATGTTAGTACTAAACCAGTGGCACTCAAAGTCTTCGGGTTTTAGCTTCTTGAAAAGAATGTCAACATAAGCGTGCTCACAAGGAATTCCACATATATCAAATTTCTTGCCAGAACATGTTCTTCTATTCAAACTAACTCGATGACAACATCCACTACTTAAAAATTCAAACATTCCATTAGTGGTTGAGTTGCTAAAAATTCTGAGACATATGAAGTGCAAATGCCACTGTGATTGTTATCCGAGAGAGATCGTTTCAAAATATGTACCATTGCTAGCCTCCTAACTGTCTCCAACATTGGCACGAAAGGCTTTTCTCTTGCTTTAACAATAGTCGCATTGAAAGATTCCACTTAAATGTTCTCTACGTCTTCACAGTATGTGCCAAGCCTGCAAAAAGCTCTACATCACCTACTTGGATCTTGCTTTAACACATCTCGATAAAGGGCCTCATCATAGTCCAAAATATGTTGTAAACGTTCAGCGTGGCTCATCCTCAAACTCAGCTACATCCCTCTCAATTTGGAAAGTGTTTCGTTCAAAAGCTTCTTCGTTGTCTGAACCATCACCACAATCTTCGATTTCTTCATCTCTCGTCTCTATCGTCTCTCTCGTGTTTATCGTGAAGGGCACCAGCAGATTCATCGTTAACGACAAATTTTTGATCGTGAAAACAAGAGCAATTGTTATGGGAAAGTTAGGGTTCTAATTGGTTTGGGTTATGGATTTTATTCGGGTCTAAATCTAGGTAAAATTAGGTTTAGATTGGTTAACTGTGGTTTACCAACTAATTCTTAAACCTAAAACTGTGATTAACCATATTCCAATTTAATTTTATGTGCAATTAGATAGAGGACCAAACTACGGGTGGATTTGGTTCTAATTTTATTAGTTTGGGTGAAATTAGAAAGAAAAATTTTGATCCGTGTGAAAATAAGAAGAACTCCAAATTTTAGGTGGATCTAGTGTTATATAGAAAACTTTGAGAGAGAAATAGCTCGTCAACCCTTAAAAAATTGAACAAATAGTTTTAATATTTCAAATTTGTTTCTATATTTAGCAAATTGACTCTCATTTATGTTTTTTATCAAAAATATTATTATACTATAAGATATTAACAATAATAATATACTATAATTAGTGTTTCCAGCAAGCACCGTCGGTTTCTTAATAATAAAAACGATATGGTTCTGTTAATAGAGAAAAAAACGATATGGTCCCACATGCCTTCGACAGTTCATCTTTTCCATAGCTATACTAATATGTTAAAAAAAAAAAACTGTTTATAATAGTCTAATGAATTAAATATATAAACGCAATTAGTCTTTACCCTAGTAGCAGATAGAAAATCTATTAAAAGCAGACGTATTTGCATATATAAAGATCGAATCCTACCATATACATTCTGCAGAAACTTAACTACTATATCGACTCGTGGCTCAATATCGATAAAAAAAATTAAATATATAAATATATTATTTTTTGGTCGGAATATATAAATATATATTGCTCACGAGAAACGAGAGTTAATTATTTAATGATTCTTTTGGTCAACACCGTTTTCCATAATCATTTTTAACAAAATATAATCGAATTCCCATACTAAAAATATGTGTGGAAGTGTGATATCTCACCATTTCCACCAAGATATTCTAAACGAGTTCAATCATATTATTTTTTTCTCATAAATGTTAGAAAAATCAATTAATATACAAATTTTAAATTACTGATCGAGCTAGCCATGTGATAAGCGTTTGATGTCAACTACTTAAAACTTCGAAAGAGTTGGCCTTTTTCTCAAAGTATTAGGTCTGATTGGTAACATTTGGATAAGCCCAAAAGATTAAACATTATCTTTGATGAACACGTTTCTATAACTTATCTTAAGTTAATTCGAATAAAATATTTCTCTAACATATATTAGAATTAAAATGATCTAATCCGAATGGAAATAGGAATTTAACTATGTTGTGTTAATCTATAAATACATTACTTGAGTTGTGGTTAAGATATGACTTTGAGTATTTGGTTTTTTGAGCTATACGTTCTAAGCAATAGGAAGAGTAATTTCTTAAATCAAAGTTACAAAAGCATTACGATCTTTTATTTGGTATTAGAGCAAGCTAATCGATCCACGAAAAAATCAAATAGAAAAAAGAATCTTGATAGTCTTTCCGATGTTAAACTCTTCGAACTACATGGTATGGTCAATGAGAATGACTGTACCTTTGCGTGTTCATAAGGTATGTGAGACGATTGAATCCGAATCAACAATTGCTGAAAATACTTATTTAGCAATCTTCTTACTCTTTCAATCTATACTCCAGAATCTCATCTTACAAGTTGGAGAATAAGATTCACCAAAAGGTATATGGGATGCTATCAAATCCAGACATCGCGGAGCTGATAGAGTAAAAGAAGCAAGATTACAAACTCTTATGTCGGGAATATGAGAATGAAAGAAACATACACAATCGATATCTCTGCGGGAAAAAATATCGGAGATAGCCTCCAAATCCGCAGCTCTAGGTCAAATGGTTGATGAATCAAAGATGGTTAAGAAGTTTCTCAATAGTTTAACTCTTCAAAAATACATTCAACTTATTGCATCACTTGAGCAACTACTAGACCTAAACAAAACAACATACGAAGATATTGTAGGTCGACTCAAAGCTTATGAGGAATGCATTTTGGAAGAGAATTATGATGAAGCTCAAAATCTAATGTATGCCAATGGGGAGACATATGAGGATGAAAATCGATATAAGATCACAAGAGGAAAAGGTAATGGTCGAGGGAGATCTACTTCAAGAGGTACATAAGGTAGAGACATATGAAGAATACGATTCAGATAAGTCTCTTTATATGCAAGAAGTCATCTTTCTCAATGAGGAGAACGTTTTGCCAAAAAAATATGAAAAGGAAAAAAGAGAGGATGGTGTTTGGTACTTAGATAACAGAGCTCGTCATCACATGACGGGAGAAATAGTAGGCTTCACGGAGTTAAATGAAAAGGTGAAAGGTAAAGTCAAGTTTGGAGATAAATCGTGTGTTAACATCGAATGAAAAGGTTTGATATTGTTTGAAGGAAATAGCGGAGATCAAAAGGTACTAACGTATGTCTATTTTATTCCCAAATTGAAAAGCAATATTTTGAGTGTAGGGCAAGCAACTGAACGTGTCTGTGATGTTAGAATGACGGAATATTACCTAACTCTACATGATTTAAATGGTAGACTCTTGATAAAAGTTAGAAGATCATCTAATAGACTTTACAAGATTAAGCTCAAATTTGGAAAACCAGTTTGTCGTCTTTCAAGAATCGAAGAATAAACTTGGAGATGGCATGTAAGACTCAGTCATATTAGTTTCAAAACTATAGAAGCAATGAAAAAAAAATGGTTCGAGGATTACCTAAGATCAAAGGAGAAACACAAATCTCTGAGTCATGCTTGGTTGGGAAACAAGCTCATCAATCCTTCCCAAAAGCAACTCAATTTCGTGCCTCTAATGTTTTGGAGTTTCATGTGGATCTATGTGGACTGATTGCACCACCTACTCTAGCACACAACAAATATATGTTCGTAATCATTGATGATTACACAAAATATATATGGACTTTCTTGTTAAAATAAAGAGAGAAGCTTTTGAGAAATTTAAAGCTTTCAAGATTCAAATCGAGAAAGATCTTGATACAATGATTATAGCTCTGAAGATAGATAGAGGAGAAGAGTTTACATCAAAAGAATTTCAAGATTTTGTGATTAAATTGGTATCAAATGACACTTGACAACACCCTACACTCCACAACAAAATAGTGTTGTAGAAAGAAGGAATCAAACACTAATGGAGATGACGAGAAATGTTCTCAAAGCAATGAATGTTCCAAACTACTTATGGGGAGAAATTGTCCGACATTCAACTTATATAATAAATTAAGTTCCCACCAAAGCTTTAAAGAATCAAACTCTACGAATGCTTGAGGAAAAATACACCGAGTGTCTCGGACACCTTTGAGTGTTTGGATGTCTAGCTCACGCAGAAGTAGAACTGGTGAATCTAAAGAAACTTGATGATTGCTCACAAGTATTGATTCATATTGGAGTAGAACCTGTAAGAAAAGCTTATAGACTTTATAATCCGAAAACAAGAAGACTGATTGCGAGTCGAGATGCTGTTTTCAAAGAAACAACAAGATGGAATTAAAGGGAGTTGGAGAGAAAGATAATGAAGACTCGAGACTCCATAATGTTTAGAATGACTTGGGGAGAAATCATAGAAAATGGTAATGGAGCTTATGTTGTTGGAGATCAAAAAACTGATAATCAACATGAAGGAGATACCAATGTTGAGGATACAAGTCATGAAACGGATGATGAGTCCCAAGAAAAAACGATGAATCAAGGAGAAGAAGGAGAAACAAATTAACCTCAAATCTGAAGAACAAGTAGACAAGTAAACCCTCCTAGCTATCTTAATGATTATGTTTTACTAGCTAATTTGGAGTGTGAGAAAAGTTTTCATGATCAATAATGAACCAGTGAGCTTCCAAGAAGCAAAGGACTATATTGAATGGACGAGAGCATGCGAAGATGAAATAGATTCCATCAACAAAAACAAGACATGGTTTTTGATTGATAAACCGTTGGGAGCTAATGTCGTTGGTCTCAAGTGGATCTTTAAAATCAAAAGGAACACGGATGGATCAATTAGTAAGTTCAAGGCTCGATTAGTTGCAAAAGGTTATGTGCAAAAACAAGGAATTGATTACGATGAAGTGTTTGCACCAGTTGCAAGGATTGAAACTATTTATTTACTCATTGGACTTGCTGCGAATGAATGATGGGAAATACATCACTTAAATGTAAAAATAGCATTCTTGCATGATGAGCTTAATGAGGATGTTTAGGTATCTCAACCCGAAGGTTTTGAAAGGAAGGGATAAGAGCATAAAGTTTTAGAACTCTCGTAAGCATTATGTGGATTGAGACAAGCACTGAGAGCTTGGAATACAAAGCTAGATCGAATTTGAAAGGCTATGAAATTCATTTAGTGCTCAAAAGAGAGCTACGTATATCGTAAGGAAGTAGGAAAGAAGCTTCTCATTGTTGTTGTTTATATAGATGACCTTTTTGTAACCAGAAATACAAACAAAGTCATCAATGATTTTAAGATTGGAATGGCCACAAAATTTGAGATGACAGATTTGAGAAAGTTAACATATTACTTAGGTATCAAAGTTGATCAAGATAATGAAGGGATCACAATTAAACAAGAGGCATACGCTCAACGTATCTTTAAAGAAGCGGGTTTAGATGGTTGCATTCCAACTCAAATACCAATGGAGTTCGGATTAAAGATATCTAAAGCTCATATAGAGAATCAAGTAGATGCCACAACTCATAGAAGAAGAAGAATTGGTTGCCTACGTTGTCTACTACACACAAGACCCGATCTAGCTTTCTCGGTTGGAGTTAAGTCGATACATGCAAGACCCTAAGGAATCTCACGGCTCAGCTGTAAAACAAATACTAAGGTATGTTCAAGGAACCCTAAACTACGGTTTAAGAAACAAAAGAGGAGGAAAGAAAGAGATCTTAGGCTATAGCGACATTAGCCACAACATATATGCAGATGATGGAAGAAGTACAAATGGGTCATGTATTTTACTTATGTGAAACTCCGATCACTTGGTGTTCACAAAAGCAAAATACAGTTGCATTATCTTCATGTGAAGCTGAGTTTATGGCTGCAACAGAGGCTGCAAAGCAAGCTATTTAGCTTCAAAACTTGTTGAGTGAAGTAACTGGAGAGACATGAGAGAAGACAACCAATTACATAGACAACAAATTAGCGATATAACTCACAAGAAATCTAGTTTTTCATGGTCGAAGCAAGCACATACATAAATGATATCTCTTCATATAAGAATACATTGAGAATTATCAAATTAAGTAAAGCATGTGTCCTGAGAAGAACATTATGCGCACATTCTTACAAAAGCCCTTACGAGAAAGAAGTTCAAGTAAATGAGAAACTTGATCGGACTTCAAAACCTTTCGAAGAATAATTTAGAGGTTAAGGGGACAAATTTTGGATGAGCCCAAAAGATTCACCATTATCTTGGTGAACAAGTTTCTAGAACTTAGCTTAATTTAGTTAGATGATTTTTGAAATTATTGCGTGTAAATTCTCCTTATCCATCATTTTGATACGTTTAGATTGTTGTGTTTAAGTGATTTTCCACCAACTTTTGAAACAAAATGAAATGTGAATAAAAATCGGACTTAAGTTGAAGAGGATAGTTACACATAAATCTCGAGTATACATCCTCAAAAACCACATGATGTTTATTGTTTTAAACCCTGATTCGATACAAATGGAGATGGATCCAATAGATCACAATGTATCCAATCAAATGGTTGATTTGCCTGAAATCTGAAAAGGAAAAACTGAAGTTTACTACTTTTACTCATTTGGCAATGTTCATAGATTGCTTATTTATAAATTTTGCCTTGATGTTCTGAAACTTTTGGAGAACTTTGGAGTTTGTGTGTCCAAGTCGTTGATGCTACAGCTCCTATGAAACAACATGTTGCTCATTGGAGAAGAAAGCTGCAAAGTCCTTTGTCTCCAACGCATACAACCCATCACGTTGATTTCCCCTTGTTACCACTTTATGAGTTGTTAAATCGATAAGACAGACATGATTAGAATCAAAGAATACCCCATAAGGGTAGTCATTACACATTTTCGATACTGATACCAAATAATTTTGTATTTCTATACTACCCAAGATCTCATTTAGAGGGATAATACATGAAGTTTGAGGGGATTGATGTTGAACCAACATGAGTAATGGGAAGATATGTGCCATCTACCACAAGCACAATATCAAATCCATTGTTTGGTGTTACAGATTGTAAGTTCTTGTCGATGATGTCACATGAGCCGAAGCTCCAGAGTCTGGAATCCACTCCATTTCATAAGCGTCAGTTAATGTAGAGATGAGAAGGCCTAATTAACATCTTCATCCCTATAGTTTGAATCAAATTGATTGTAACACTTGAGTGCTACATGACAAGTATGACCACATATTTGACACACAGGACGTTCTCCAACGTTTGTAGGCTGAGTCAGGTGCTGAGAAAAACCACGTCCTTGAGATGAATACCCAGCACGGCCTCGAGATTGGTTGTTGCGGCCACAATTTCCTCTATTTCCTGACCGTAGTCACTTTATTTAGTTTTTTCAGTGTTGAAAGCCATGTGGGGACGGACTACGACATCATTTTCATAGGTCTGAAGCTTAGCATCAAAGCTTTGAACTTCCGAACTACGTTGTTGAATGATAAGAGGAGATACCCTTAACATCGAGCTCTGAATGATGATGGCTATGGGTCATGTTCTCTTCTAAGTCCATTGAGAAAACCAAAAGGTTTCCCGATAGAGATTAGGGAATCACAGAGACTTTTGAATTCACGATAGTAAACAACAAACATTTTCCCCTTTTTTTAGAGAAATTGAAGGCTTTGTCGGAGAGCAAACTCACGGTCTGGATAGCATTGGTTGAATTTTCCGGTCAGAGACACCCAAAATTTGTGAGAGGGCTGGAGCAGTGCACATGACCGAGCATATCCTCTGACATAGTACCAAAGAGCCATCATCTAATTAATTGATCTGTAAAGAACTATGAATCGTGCAACGGACTAAAAGCTTCAAGGAAAGTGTCTCCATCGGTGACAGTGATGGTAGGCAGCAGACAAGGATTTTTTCCATTGATGTTTGCTTTTAACACTCAATTAATTCAACAAGTGCAAATGATTGTCGTTGTGAACACTTGAGGATCGAATCCGCAAAGAACGTATAACTAACATATTAGGACCATTGAACTCAAACTTAAGCTAAAGCAATAGATTATCATTTGAAATTAAAGACTACTAACTCTTAAACTAAAGCAAATTTAATCACGCAACTAACTCAAATGAAACTCAACCAAAAACAAAGCAATAAAATCAAACTTAGATAATCACTAAAAGCAATGTGGTCTTTGGTTAGGCAAATGATTAGATGGGAAACACAACCAAGTAATGATGCTTAAGATAACAATGAAGCTCAACCTAGGACATGAAAAACAATTTTAGATCAACACACTCTCATGGCATTAACCTCTATACTAATCAAATGGCTATACTCTCATTTGTCAATCAATCAAGCGATAAGTATTAAACACAATTCCATTAAGTCTATTAATCACCCTAACTTCATCTCTCAATGGCTAGGAAAGAAAACCTCATAAAAAGGTCATTCGAGAATTTCACCGAACACCTGTCGGACAACAAAATTCCTAGCTTCTAGATTCAAATGATCACGTTAAATCCAGCATTAAAAAACACCTAATATGAAGGAATCTAACAACCTAAACATCAAAAGTCAATCATCTAACCCTAGATCTACCTAACCATCAATCCATTAAAAGACTACTTGCAAATCATAACAGCATAACGCAAAAAAAAAAAAAAGATTAAAAGATAGACATAATGAAAAGAGAAAGATAAGATAAAGAGATTTCTAATTGATTCAAAATAATGATCTAAAGAGGATCATCCAAAAGAGTCTCAAATATTCTCTCCAAACCTCACTCTCTCGAAGGTTCTAAGAGGCTTCAAAATTAAAGTTTAGTTGTTTCTACCCTTAACTCAGGGTTATAAAACATTACAAAATGGAGTCGGGTCGATCGGTACAAACCGGTCGGATAAAATAAAATAAAATCGTGTGTTGGAATTCTCAATCAAAATTCTTGACCAAAGGGATGAGAATTCGGCCTTGAATCGTTTGGGACAAATTTCTTGTTCGGTTTTCTCGAGCCAGAGGTCAAGAATCTTGATCTCTTCACCGTCTTCATTCTCTATCATTTTCTCAACTCTTTTTCATGAGCCAAGAGTGGAGAAATTGAAGTTCTTTTCACGTCAAGTTTTTGGCTACTTTTCAGGACTCATTTTTACGAGTCTTTGGTCAAAAATATGAGTCTCCAAGTCGTCACTGCTCTGGCCAAGATTCTCTAGCTAAATTCTCGATCAAATGCCCAAGAGTTTGAAATTTCTCTTTTACATCAATATTCCGTCATGTTTTCTTGGTTGGTTTTCTCGAGTGAGTGCTCGAGAATTCTATTTCATCTCTCATATTCTCCTCTTTGATGCCTCCTTGCTTCTAGAATTTGATCCTTACCTTCCACACCTTCAAGACTTAGCTCCAATCCACTTAAAAAACTTAAAAACGAACAAATATGCGACTCGATATATCTAAAATCTAAAATGCAAATATTAAAGAAAACTTATACTGAAATTCATGAATGTGGCTTCTAAGTGATGAAAGATGATCAAAATATGCATGTAAATTGATGCATATCATCCATTAATATAACCTATTAGCTTTTGACTAGCTAATCTATGCTGCACTGAAACGGGTATGGGAATAGGAAACGGGAACAGGAACGGAGACATGAATTGTTGATTTCAAAATATATAGATACGGGTATGGTAGAGGTATACTTAAAAAAATAATTAAATAGTCATAGATTAGTTATAAAATCATAGTAAAATGTCAAAATAAAGTAAGGAAAAGACTTTTTATTCAATATGTTAAATTAAAAAAACAAATGTAAGTTAATCATTAAACAGTTTATTTTAAAAAAAATTAGTAAACTAACACCAAAATCAAATTTCCATCCTTTAAAACCTTTTTTTGGGGAAAGAAATCAAACAATTTTTTATTCAATAATGGAAAATATCCAATTTTAGATCAGAAAACGTAAAATTTTCTTTTTCTGTCTTAAATCATCACATTTTTGGAAACATGTAAAAAATGTTTTTTTTGTGGAGTCCCGATCTCCGATACGTTTTGGAAACTCGAGACGTCATACAAAATACAAATGGTGTTTCGGTGTAACATAGTAGCTAATAGAGACTCAATCGAATCTTCCAAATGAGGTAGTTTGAGTCATTCAACTTCAGAGTAACGAAATTGGGAATATGGACATGACTGGTAAATGGAAAAACAGAAGGATCTGCCATGCCATTTTGGCTCTGATACTATGAAGAAATTACAAAACGAAAGAGAGACAGAAAGATTTTCAATATTTTGGATAAATCTTGTATCATTTACAAATATATAGAGACTTAGGTTGGATCCAAATATTAGGGCACAACTGTCATGTGTTTTCCTTCTTATGAGAAGGTGAGAGTTTATCCATTGTGCAGGTCTGTAGCCGCTACTGCTTACTCGGGATTATCTCTAACATCTCTGGATGCAGAGACTTGTCTCCTTGTCTTTATCCTTAGTGGGCTCTATTGGGCCAAGTGGACTTTTATCATTTGAAGATGAGAGTGGGCTTATGGATTTATGCTTTTGGATTTGTGTTTCATACACACACGAAGTGCAAAAACTGGTTTCATATCTTAGGTTAAAATATCATATTATTGATGCATGTCTAGTCAATAATTCTTAGTGACCATCCTTTCAGACATAGCACAACTTTGTTCAGTAATATCAAAAGGTATTTTATTTCCACCTTTGATTACGGTTGGAAATGTGATCTTACTCCATTTACCTAATTTTAGAGCCAAGATAACAATTGATCGTCGTGGTGATGAAAATAAAACTGTAAAATAGATATGGTACTAACCAAGTGTATATTTTGAGAATTAACATACCAGAAAGATCACCATTTGAAGCATCAGTTTGATGTAATACACATTGAAAATAATTTCTTCAAAAATCTTACAAACCTGATTCTAAATGTACTACATAAGACAAAGGAGAACATGAAATCGAGATGGGATTGTGAGACCGTCCTTTCGGCCTAATTAGGTTATGATTAATTCAGTCCGCTAGACCCAATAAATAAATAAAATCCTAGGTATATGTGTATATATATCTATAAAGTTGTAAGAGACCCTAGAAAACCCTAAAATAAGAAACTCTAGTTGCTGTTTGATCTGACAACGCGGAGTATAATAGAGAAACGGAGGATGAAGACGACTCGGAATGTAATGAAATTTGGTGGATGTCTTTCTAACTCTTATATTGACGTGTAGCCGGAAGTAGAATCGAGTTCGGAGTTCTGGATCAAAAGTTATGGTGGTTTTTCCAACCCTGAAATCTGCAGATCAAATCCGCAATTAGTTATGTTGTAAAACAATTTCCCAACGAACCGTAAGATCCAGAAAACGATCAACCTATTGTTGGAAAGCTCCGAGAGTCTACTTTTCCGATATGGTGACCGATGTAATTTTGGAGTTAAAGTGAATCCTTAGCTTTTCCTTAATTGTGCAATTGTTTATCCTATTTTATTTAGGAATACTATTATGTATATGTTTAGGTTTGTATGATATTATATTATAGTATTTGGTGATTGTGTGAAAATAAGGTTGATTGATGTGATTATTTATAACTATATATATATATATATATGTGTGTGTGTGTGTGTGGTACATCTAGAAGAGATGTACTATTAGTTGTTGTGTGTAGTGAAAGAGGAAATTGATTAATGAAATTACTTTATCGGGTTGACATGGAATGTATCGAGCTACGGGCTATCGCGTCCATGAAAAGATCGTTGAAATGGAATGTATCGAGTTTCGGGGTATCGCTTCCATAAAATATTGTTGACATATAATGTATTGAGCTACGGGCTGTCGCTTCCATTAAGACCGCTGACATGGAATGTATCGAGATACGGGCTGTCGCTTCTATGAAGGCACTTTGTCATGGAATGTATCGAGCTACGGGTTGTCGCTTCCTTGACAAATAAAATGATAGATTGTAGTGGCTCTGAAGCCATATAGAGGATGGTTGAGCCGATGTGTGTGAAGTTGGTTGCTATATGCAGTCCGACCTGTTTGGTACAACTTGTTGAAAAATATTTGTTGTACATGTTTGCTTTCTGTGCATAGGATAAGTTTTGTGTGAATTAGGTTGGAATTTTGTGATTCGGTAGGCATAAGTGATCTTCTCACTGAGTATTTATACTCACCTTTCATTTTTCTTCATTTTTCAGGATTTTTGTTCAAGATTTCTAATCGTGGGTGAATTTTTACAAAGATGATTTTTGGCAAGACCAATAAATAACACTGTCTCTCAAGATTGGGAGTGGGGTGTTATAGGGATTTCCTAGAGATTTATAGCAAGATAGAGTTTCATGTCATGAGAACTGGAAATGAGCAGTTCCAAATAAAAGATTAAGTTGTCAAGGAAAACATGAATTCTTCGACTCGGTAATGCGTAATGTGAAATTTTCAGATGGGTATTCTTCAAGCTTGCGGAGTTCAGAGCGCAAATTGAGAATTTAGCAAGATAAAAAGTTGGGATTATCATGTTATAATGCAACACCGTACTTCCATTTGCATTTATTTATTTACTTTCCTTCAATGTCCACAAGCAGTTGGTATAATATAAATTTGAAACATTTCTATATCATGTAAACATTTAAATTTGACAAATTGAAATGTCTCATGTCACACCCATGGAGACTCCATATCATTCAAACAAATCTAGAACTGTCTAATTCTGTTAAAATGTGATTGATATTCCACATCAAATATTGGAATTTTAAGACATTGGAGGTGTGAGCGTTCTACGACTGCTAGGGCTTGGCGCGGTGCTCCTTCAAGGTTTTGAGAATTCTCTGTTTATATAAAAACGGCTGTAAAAATAATAGAAGGGAAATACATATTTATAGAGAATTCCACAAGGAAGCCTAAAAATCTAATGGGTCATGCTTCTACTCGTATAATCCATAATTGTAAGTGAAGCATATGAGCCTTAACTAATGGGCTTATTAATCCAACAAAAACATAATCAAATGGATCATGTTAATAGGCTTTATTAAAACAATAGAGCCTTACGATAGTAGGGATTTTCGACCCATTAAGCAAACTAAATGGGTCTCATGGCCAAGTGCTCTAGATCCTTGTTGCCACACTGCACCATTTGTTAATGTATTTAGTCACAAAGTTCCTCCCATTGCAGATGGTGAAATGGTCAAGTATCTAAAATCGCATGTTGCACCTCATGTACCAATTGAGATCCATGAAACATTCATTGTTTCAGTGGAGAATGGTAATACTTTGCGAGGGCTCGCAAGTGGAGCCTCAACCATGGTGGTGCTAGCTACTCACCCTCAATCGGAAAAGTTATACTCTCAGTATGCGATTACTTTCCTTTTCTTATATATATTACGAATTTCGTATTTTGAAAATTACTCGCCATTGGTTTTAAGCTAAACTTTCATGAAGCTTAAGTAACATGTATATATATAAACATTGTTCCTCTCTATTCTCTATCCTTTTTCCCAATCCCCATTTTTCCGTCTCCATTTATTGTCACCACTGTTGTTGGTGGCTCGCTCCGGATCTCCATTTCCCCTCTAGTTAAGCTGCTCCTCCACTATATGTTGTTCCTCCATCAAAATATGTGTTATTTCCTTTCGCTCTTTATATTCAACAACCTGATATGCTTACAAATCCTCCAAGCTTCATAATCCATCCATTCTGGTCTCTTGGTAGTTCACACCTTCCTTTGATTGTATCCTTTACCCACTAGGCGAGCTTTGTAGCAATCTATAGGCCATAGACCATTGTATTCACCCCATATAAAGAGTTCTTAGTTTAGATTGAAAATGATTTTCAACTAAAATTTTGAAAGTTGTATAAACGTTGAAAATCTAAGATTGTTGTCTTTAAAGGATACAACCAAGTATACCGAGTAAAATGATCAACAAATATAACATAATATTTAAAATCATCAATAGAACTCCATATATCTAAAGGTGAAGACGAATGTAAAAAAGAAGCTTTTTAAGCTATAACTTATGCATTTTATTAATAGAGCAAGCAGTGCAAGGAGTAACAAGTAAAACATTGTTTGAAATAGGCAAAGCACACTGAGAAACTAGTTTTTGTAAAACAGGGTGTCCGAGGAGTGAATGCCAATCGGACAAAGAAGTCTTGACAGTGGAAACAAACGCTAGAGACGATGGTGTAGACGTGCGATGAGTTCATTCATAGGTACCGTCTTTAGGTTTGCCTTTTAAGCGAAGAGTTCTCTTTGTAAATCCCACACTTGAAAGTAAGTGAGTGTAAACATGACAGCTATGCCATTAGTATTATACAATTGAAAAACATTTATTAAATTTTTATCAAAAGAAGGAACACATAAGACGTTATTGAAATGAAAGGGACGAGTATAAGAAGGTAAAGAAAAAGAACCAGAGTATGTGATTGGCAAGGCTAAGCTATCACCGAGATGCACATCATCACTACCACCATACAGATGGTGTGTTGAGAGATTGCTGAGATCCACTGTCATATTGTGCGAGGCTGATGTGCTCAGGTTTTACCCTAAATATCTACTGCAAGTGCAGAACAATGAAGTAGTAGTACTTAAGGATCATATCCACGAAGAACCAAGTTTGCACTATTGATTTTTAATTCTATTTCGAGCTATACCAAAACTACTTTTGATAATTAAGACTAATAACTTAAACGATTTGCACCTATAATAAAAAACATTAGGTGTCGGGTGTTCATCGGGAAAAAAGAATCTAATCAGGGAAATTATTCAGGGAATTACAACATTATTCTTGACTTGAACATAAAGATCTAACAAGTCCACTGTCGTGGTACCTATTACTCTATAAAGCAATTCTGGAAGTCCTAACTATCGTTGGTTCTAAAATGCAAATAGGTTTTAACGAGATGGTTCAATTATCCACAATCATCTTTAACAATAAACTATCGTTTGTTAAGGCTGATTCCTCATATAAACTAGTTCAAATTCTTAACAAGGTTTTGGAAGGTTAACAACCTAGGTTCATAAACTAGTTGATCAGGCTAATCTAAGCTTTAAGAAAAAGTTTAAATGGAGAACTTCTAACAATCAATCCTATTTAAATCCTAATTATTGATTCCTAAATCCCTAGAAACCCTAAAACTGACAAGAGATCTACTCAGACATTATTGAAGCAGAAACTGAAATTCTGGTAAAAGCAAACATGAATTGCAATAAAAAGAATAGAAAGGGTTCAGAAACTCTTCTCAAAGTGTGAAGGAATTCTTCTCCCTCCTTACAAATGTAAAAAATGCTGTAAAAGGTCTATGTTGACTGTGTGTCTCTTTTAACGAAATAAGAAAAAGATTATATATATGTTCTAAAAAACGCAGGTACAAAACAGGGAAATTAGGTTATTTCTCGCAGCTTCACTGATCGATCGATCAAAGGGTTGATTGATTGATCACTGGTGAGTGGTCGATCTCCAACAAACTAGGTCGATTGTGATGTCGAGCGTATGAGTCTTCAGACAG
Source organism: Lepidium africanum (assembly GCA_900406405.1). Taxonomy (NCBI): domain Eukaryota; kingdom Viridiplantae; phylum Streptophyta; class Magnoliopsida; order Brassicales; family Brassicaceae; genus Lepidium; species Lepidium africanum. Next base: position 15,987 of record OVAX01000070.1, on the reverse strand, counting down.
TTGATCGATCAATCATGAGGTGTGGGATCGATCAACTAGTCGAGCGTATGCTTCTGAGGACTAGTGTGATTGACCGATCAAGAGATGTGAGGTCAAAAAACAGGTCGAGCTCTACTCTGACTGAGGAGAGTGATCTATCGATCAAGGGGTTGATCGATAGATCATAACTTCTTTTGCTAAAACTCCAAAAAACACTCCAAATCCCTCCAAACGAAGTTCCACGGGCATAATCCAAATCCTTGTCATTTTCCACCTGAAAAGACTCTAAAATGCAAACAAAGACTTTGAAAATCACTAAATTAATGAACTCAAAACCGATAAAAATGAGGTATATCAGAAGCTCCGGAGTCCACTAACCATGTAGAAGGGTCCGAGAGCATAGCAACATTGGCCCCTGGGAGCATATTATGGTTGTTACTGTTGCCAAGCCTGAACTTACGGGTTGTAGTTTTGCGTAGGACAGTATTGAGCCGGTAGAGTTGGCCTTTGTGGTGACGGTCCTTGTCCACGAACAAGATGAAATTTTGGGTTGCCATATGTGACCTCGAGTTGGATTGTCGACTGCTTCAGCTAACTGTCCCAAATCTGTTTCGTTGTAGTTGCTGTAGACACGAGAGACTGAACATGAGGATAGGGAGCGCCTAACAAAGCGTTGTAGAGTAATCAATCTTGACGATGCCAAGGAGCGTACTGTAGATTAGAAATTGAGACACCATCGGTAAAAGCAAACTATCAATGAACGGATGCAGTTCATGTCCTTGAAGGAGAGAACAAACCTGACTTCTCCACATCAAATAGTTGCTTGACATGAGCTTGGGGATGCTGGACATATTCACTGATAACAGAGTAGCTTGCAGATTGGTAACATTGAAAACCGATGTGCTTCCAGCCTTTGAGTCATTAGCCATGAGAATAGAGAGAAAGGTATAGCAAACGTAAAACATAGAGACAAAGGAAGCGAAAAACAGATAGAGAAGATGAGGTAGAGAGGCAGAAAAAAGAAGTAGAGAAAAAAAGGCTAGGTTAAAAACCTAGAAAAAGTTCTGATACCATATTAAATTATAAGAATCACTTAATATATTATTGAGTATAGTTTGGAATATATACACATAGAGAGATTTGTACAATTAGGTGATTTTCTTGACGGTTGGAAATTATGTTTCCATATTCTATCAATTTGTATGGTGAAAAATTTGTGGCTACCCCAACACCTCTCATTCTCGAGCTCCAAGAAGAGATTTATCCAGAGCCGTACGCCAAAATCGATTGGACGCAATCACGATATCGATGTGCAAAAGTAAGCTAAATTTTTATATATATAATTACATTCCAAAGATGTAAGCAGCTGGTTTTAAAGCAATGTGATGATTATCATACAGGTTGTTCTCTACTGTCCACAATCATTTCTACAATCTCAGCTGGAAAAGTGTTCACATATTGTCAGAGAATATCAAAAATCGATGGTCTTTTAACAATCTCATAAGATAAAGAACTCTACGATTAACTATATATGGAGCTTGTTCACTATCATGATGAATCTACGAGATATATTGTTCATTATCTAAAACTTGCAGTTATATTCGATATTTTTCTAAAAATTCTATATTATATTAAATATAACAGTTAGTATTATTTTTATTATCTATAATATTAATAATGTGTCATTATAATGAATTCATTTTGTTATAAATACAAACCACCTAGAAGTTTTTGAAGACCTTGCAATAAGCACAGCCTAGCCCTGGCTTACAAAATTACATTCAAGATTTAACTTGTCTTATTTGGACTCTGGATATGCGAGCACTTTTTAGACTTATGCTACTACAAGAAAAAATTTGTATTAATACGTAATATTTCATCACAATAACACATTTTATCATAATATAAAAATATTATTACGACATTTTGACGATTTGTAAATAGTTACAGTACAAGTGTTATAAATACATATTGGTAACAAAAACATCACAATATACTTGGGACAAATAGATCTAGTAACAGTTTTGTCACAATCATTACAGAATAGAGCCACAATAATTCATAACAAATAAAGTTAAAACATTACAAATTATTACAAATATTTATAATTAGAATGCAGTTGTCACAATGACTCAATCTTTTTTAGTGTGTAACAGTTAGAAAAATATATCTACCACTTAGAAACATTCTAGGAAATTCAGACCATACTCTAACACTCATAAGATGAGGCGGATGTTTCATTTGAGTTACTATGCGCATACCATGCTCTAGCAAGACATTCTCGATCTTGCAAAAACAAGGGATACGAGTTAATCGATGCGCATTGGTCATACAATTGTAATCGACATGTACTATCTTTTGTAGTAATATAATAAAATTGCCACAAAAAAAAAACATATATATATATATATATGTTAGCATACACCTGGTTTTTAAGCAATGGTACTTGTTTTATACCTTCATCAATTTTGTATAATTTCTAGTCATTATTATTTGTGAAAAGATTTAGGACACCTTTCTTATCCTTTTTGGAAAGGCTATTGTTTATCTACAATATTTGGCTCCTGATCATCGAAAAGGCATTTTAGATTGGATTTCGAATACACCTCATGTCCGCTCTTGGAGTTTCCTATTAGATCATATGTTGAAGTGATCTACCTTTATTTTCGTGTATTTTTGGATTTCATAGTAAAAATAGTTATCTTGGTAAATAATCCGTTTAGAAGGAGTCAATAGACTACCTCTGACTGGTAGCATTAGAAAGAGTAGTTTCAAAGGACATATTTATTTTACTATTGATCAGTATATTTTTTTGAAATAAACAGGGTAATATTTTCAAAACACCTGTTTGAACACAAAAGTATTTTAGAGTTATTTATGGCAGTTCTGAAACACCGCTTCCCAACTAATTTATTTATTGGTGTTAACGAATGGCGTTCGTATTAAATAAAAAATTATTTATTTTTTGTTAATAATGCAATTTTTTATTATTGAGAAATTTCATTTGTATTTTACACATCAACCACTTACTTATTCTTTTTTAATGTTAATTTTCTGTATGTTATTTTTTTGGATACACAAAATAATTATAATATATATGTATATATATATTTATTTTTATTAAACTATATATTATTAAATTATTTTCTAATAATTATTTGAATTAAACTATATAGACTTTATCGATCTAGTTATTATTAAAAAATTACTTACAAATTTTTATCGCATTACATTATATGTTAAATTGATGCAATGTAATCAATCAACAATAGTTTTTAAACTACTTTTGTTATCATATATTTTTTGCCCATCACTCTTTTCAACCGCTTGTTTTGAAAAGTTTTTTGTTGTAGTCGCTTTTTTTTTTTCTCATGCACTCGTTTTAAAAGATGTCACTGAAAGAAGAAAGATCGAAGAAAAGAAGGGCAACTTCTTTGAACTTTTAAGTAGTTGACACCAAACGCTTATCACATGGCTAACTCGATTAGAAATTTTAAATTCGTATATTGATTAATTTTTCTGACATCTATGAAAAGAAAATTAATATGATTGAACTCGTTTCGAATATTTTAGTGGAAATGGTGAGATATCAGTTCTGCACATATATTTTGGTACGGGAATTCGATTATATATCTCACAAATTATTAGGAAAAAGGTGTTGACCATAAAACTCAATAAAAGGTGTTCACATATCTTATCAATATATATTGCATATGAGAAACAAGAGTTTACTTATATATTCTTTTGGTCAACATCATAAATAATTTTTTTTTTAATTATCAACATACGTTCATTTTCCAAAATCAAATTATTAACATTAGTATAACTACGGAAATCGAAAAACGATACATGTAAGACGTAAACTTGACGAATGCATGTGGGAAACAGTCCATGTCGTATATATTAAGTGATCAATGTTGCTTGCTGGAAACACTAGTTATAGTATAATATTATTTTTAATAGGGAAATTTGGTCAAAATATCATTCATGCAGCCGAAATCGGTAAAAATGCCACCGAAACATTGCCTTCCCAATTCTTTTTTTTTAATAGAATTGCCTTTCCAATTCTGCCACGGGAATTGATGTGCGGACGGAAGGCATGAAATAAAGAAGAGAAACAATAAGCGCAAATGAAGAAAAACACAGGATTATAAAATAACTTGGACGTAAAATATAAGGATTTTATTTGATAAACAAAAATTTTATAAATATGGAAGGAAGGATGGGCAAATAAACATAACGAATAATGAACTTCCCTGAAAATATAATTCTACATATATTTTCTAAAGTAGCCGGTAAGTGGCCTTTAATCCAATGGTCTTTAATCTAGTGGCAGCAGTAAATTTACTAAATGGTAAACGTACTTGTATATCTAGGGATCGAGTCCCACCCCTACATTATGTAAGGAATTTGGCTATTAGGCTGACCAGTTGTGGTTCATTGTTGACAAAAAAAAAAAAATAGCCGAAGAAAAATATGAAAAGTAAGGGCAAATTATTTCTAGAAACCATTTCGAATTTATTATTAATACACTGAGAGTGCTTGCTGGAAACACTAATATATTACTACTTTTAATATTTTATAGTATATCAATTTTTTTACCAGATGTAAATAAATAAATATACAATATTTACATTATAATAATTTGAAACTCACATTATATTCTCAATATGTTTTTTTGGAATTTTCTCTTTTTCTATTTCAGAATTTATATATATATATATATATATATATTTGATTCTTTTAAATGGGATTCTTAAAAGATAAAAGTCACTATTAAAATATTTTATGATAATGGCCGAGTTGCTTTCATGTTGGTGGTTAGGATGAACCAGCTAATGATTTGGCACCAAGTTTAATTTCTACCCGCTGCATTATGGTAGCTTAAAAAAGATTTTTAGGGGTGAGTTTTAGGCTATAGATCGGATTTTGTCGATCTAATATTGACAAAAAAGACAAATTTTAATAATAATGTGTTCATATAGTGCTGGGCATAACACCTTATCGGGATCCAACTTAAACAATTTGGGTTGTTAGCAGTCCATTAAATTACCCTACTAAGTATTAAGTTTGATATTTATTGGGTTCTGGTTAGGTATTGGTAAAACCTAGAACCTTTTGAGTTATCACTTGGATCCGAATAATGTATATATATTACTTTAATAATATATACACAGTATATATACAATATCCAAATTTGAACCCAAAAATTTTCTAATTTCGGGTACAAGTATCTAAATCCGAATTCGATCCCAAAACTTTATAGGATATATTTCTTTTTTTTTTTGGATTTCTATAACATTTCGGATAATTTAAATAGAATCCGGACTGACCAACCAATATTTGTATGACCATTTCTCTACTTGCGGCTGATGTCTTCTTCTCTATATAAAGGAGCTTAAGGTTCCTCTCATTCTAATGTTTTCACAGCACCAAACCTTTATTAAATTCTCCTCTAAGATTTGTGGGTAAGGTAGCTCTTATCCATCCAATTAGTTTTAAAAAAGATTTGAACAACAACTTTAAGAAACCAGTCATATTGAAAGCCATACACTAGTTTGTCCAGCTTCTCTACACACCTCAGCGTCTCTGTCCCCGATCCATCTGCTTTCACCCTGTGAGAGCGGTGGCGAAAGACAGGAAACCTCTCGAGAAGGGTTGTTATGATGGCGAAGACAACAATTCTGTTGGACAAATTTATGCTTGGAACTTATTTGATTTCTCTATTATCCGTTATGCTTCTTTACGTTTTGTGTCGGAATACAGATGTGAACCGGAGTAATAAGAATCGTAGGCTGGTTGTTGCACCAAACGATGATGTATTGAAGGATCTTGATATCTAATATGAGTCCGGCACTGACGTCATCATCGTCGGAGCTGGTGTTGCAGGTTCTGCTCTTGCTCATACTCTCGCCAAGGCAAGTTCCTTAAAATTAATTTAAAGACTTTACTTATATCCTTAACTTCGTGTCCATGCCTATTTACTTCCTTTTTTTGCGATATTTTAAAAGGATTAAAGAATTTTTTTTCTGAAATATTCCTCACAAAGAACATGTCTTAAATTTTTTCTAAACCTATAATTTAACCCAAAACCTTAAATTTAATCACAAATTTTTGTTAATTTATCAATTAAATTATAAATCTTTATTGGGGTATTAAATCCAGAACTTCTGTTGACATATCAATTAAATTGTAAATATTTGTTGATATAATTCAATAACTCAAAAATTTAGGGTTTTTTGAATTTCCCCCAAAGAGACCGCAGATTTTTGTTAACGTCGTCTATCAACAAAAACTCTGAAGGAAAAGGACATTTGGTCAAGGCACATGTGAGCATCAACTCTGGTATCAAATCTCATTGTTCCGATTCAACAGGCATAGCTGAAGGCCACCATAAGCAAACCAAAAACCATTATCCATACAGCTGAAGAGATGTGGAGGTGAGAAAGTGGAGAGATTGACAATCCCCTACATGGCGTGTCGATGAACAAGGCGAGGACTGAGGACCCAGAGGAGGAAGAGGGTGTCGAGAGAGCCTTTTCTCGGCGGTGATGAGACGGCCAAGCCTCGGGGAAAAGGGATTGGCCGGAAAATAAAATGCAGTCGTGTGAAGAAGATGAGAGGAGAAAAAAGAGAGAAAAACTTCACTCCTACCCACATGAATAATCCATAAGTTAATTCTCAAAAAACTGCCTCTCTCTATGTAACACATGTCATAAGTCTCTAATAATACTTTTTTGATTTTTCTTCTCATTATTTAATAAAAGAAAACAAATAATGTAAATAAATAATTAGAAAAGATGAACATGTTCCATAAAATTTGTTTTCACTATAAAAAATCCAAACTATTGTGATAATTGTATTATGACTATGAATATTAGTAATAATTTGGAATATTTTATATACAATTTTTTTACGAATTTTATTTGTTACAAATTATTGTGACTCTATTTCGTAACGTTTTGTGACAAAATTGTTATTAGGTTTATTCGTCACAAGTTTATTGTGATGTTTTTGTTACCAATATGCATTTGTGACACTTGTATTGTAACTATTTACAAATCCTAAAGACTTTATAATAATATCTTTGTATTGTGACAAAATATTACGTACCAATACAAATGTTTTCTTGTAGTGTTTCTCCTCCCACGATCTCCAGCTTCTCCACTTTCCTTTTCTCTTCTTCTTTTAGACGATAAAAAATATAGCTACAAAAAAAAATTCTAGTTCTGTACATATTGTGTTTTCAATCCTCTACAAAAAAAATCATCACTCTTCCTTTATTCCCTCAAAGAAAAATTGCATCAATATGTTCCATATAGGTGTTCAATATGCTCAGCCTCCATGTCAGGCATGGCAAAACTCGGGTACCGGTGATGACTTGTCTTATGGAAATGGAGCAAGTATTGGACATGGGAATTTTGATAGCCAAGGGTAAGTAAATTCACATCTCATATTGTAATTGTCAGTAATGTAGCTTATTGTATTCAGTTGTACGTGGTCTATAAGGATCGTTGATGAGCTTGCTTTAAATTGAAAGGTATCAATTTGTGTTAAACTTCAAATCCACAAAAATCTTCAGTAAGTTGTTCATAAATTCAATCACAAAAATTACATGAAATATAAGAGATCGTTAATTATTTTATAAACTTTGTGTTCTTAAATTACTTATGTTTAGATTTTGATTATCGATTAACTCACACCTTGAAAGTACCGGAATGGAGACCGCTCTGTAACACAGAGACTAACACAACAGAGGGATTGTTGTAGAGCAAGACAGAAACAGAATGAGGACACTTGTACAACACACGCTAACGCAAGACAAAGACACACATATATTCTTTAAGCTTTTGTATTAAGAATAATATAAACAAAATACAGTTTTGTTTATTCAGATTTACACACAACCACAATTTGCTTTGTCACTGACCTATTCCTAATTACCCAAAGTCCCACAACACTACAAACTTGTAGCTGCTGCAACTCTCTTTGAGCTCCCTAGTTCACACAGCACTGTAGACTTGCATCTATTGAAACACACTCTTGAACTACCCTAGTTCACATAGTACTATAGACTTGCACCTGCTGCAACACACTCCTAAATAGCCCTGGGCATATTTCCCAAAATCCAAACCCGAACCCGAATCTGACTCGAAATACCCGTAACCGAACCGAACCGAAATCTATAAAATATCCGAACGGGTTTTACATTATGAGAGTGCGGGTACCGAAACCCGATTCGGTAAAACCTGAAACCCGAACTGTACCCGAAATATATAATATATTCACGCAAATATATATATATATATACTTTTAGTTACACATATATTTAAAATTATAACTACAAATCTAAATAAACTAATCAATCTATAATCAATATAATTAAAAAAAAACTAAAATGATAAATATTTTAATTAAATTATGATTTTTTATTTTTTTGAAAATATTTTGATTAAAAATTTGGGTATCCGAACCCGACCCGAACCCGAAACGAACCTAACCCGAAAAAGAGCATTTTATAAGAACCGAATCCGAACCGAACCTGAAATTAAATACTCGAACCCGTAAAAATACCCGAACGGATCTTATATAGGTAAACCCAAAATACCCGATGGGTCCGGGTACCCGAATGCCTAGGGCTACGCCTGAATTCACTCGCTCACACAACACTACAAACTTGCAGCTGTTGTAACCGTCTGAGCTCACTAGCTCACACAACACTACAGAATTATAAATGTTGTAACACACTTGGTTTCACTCACCAAGCACACACTCAAAACTTGGTGCTTCCAATTATTCTTTCGGAAAGTCCAACATTTCTCTAAGTCCTAAGCACTACTTAAATAGTCACAGCACATCTCGGACTTCCCTTTGGTCTTGAGAAACCTTCCAAAACACCCTGATCCTCCTCTCTGTCGCAGAGCCTTGCTATTTTCCACCTTCGCATGACCATCAGAGTTTACCCCTTGCTTCCCTCCTTCTTCGCTGTAGTAGAACACATTTAGGTTGGGTCTTTTGATTTCTTCGTTCCGCTATTTCTTATCTTTCCATTTTGATGCAAAGTCCTTGTTGCACAAGAAGCTTTTCAGCCAGCGAATGGGATGTTGCCACATCAGCTCCATCTGAACCAAAGACTTGGTCCACTCTTTTCTTTCACTTCCTTATGCTAGTCACGTGTTCAATTCCTTTGTGTACTAGAAGCTTTTTTCAGCCAATTGGATGTTACATCAGCTCCACTTGAAACAAGCCTTGAGTCATTCTCTCACCTCGTGCCATGTTAGCCTTGTTGTGAGAATTACGTGTTCTTTCATACCTTTCAATGCTTTTCTACAACTTTTGTGCAGTTGAGCTACGAAGTTCCAGAAGTTGACGGATTATAGCGCTATGAATTTTTCTTATATGTTTGATTTGAATGGCTTTATTTAAAAGAAAGCGAACAACAAATATTGAAAACGGTATTGGGAAAAGTTGTTTATAAGAGTATTTATACACAAATTTTAACCTAAAACCCAAACATAAATGTACAATACGAATATCCTAACTATAAGGAAATATTACATGTTTCCTCTCCAATACCCCCCTTCAAGTTGGCGGTGTAACAGCTTGAATCCCCAACTTGTGTAGTAGATAAGTGAATGATGGTGTAGGCAAAGCTTTGGTGAGCAAATCAGCTGGTTGTTCCTTTGTCGTAAGGTGTTCGGTTATGATGAGTTTTTCCACAAGAGCATCCCGAACAAAATGACAATCACGTTCAATATATTTTGTGCATTCATGAAAAACAGGATTGGCAGCAATATGCAAAGCGGACTTACTATCACAATATAGCTTCATAGACGGATCATGAGAAATACCAAAAGTATGAAGTAACTCCTTCAGCCACTTCAACTCTTTCACTGCATAAGCCATGGAACGATATTCGGCTTCAGCAAATGAGAGAGAAACAGTCTATTGTTTCTTAGTCTTCCACGAAATAGGTGAGTTTCCGAGTAAAATGATATAGGCACTTAAGGACCACCGTGTCAGTGGACATGCTCCCCAATCAGCATCACAAAAAGCTGTAAACTGAAGGTTAGAATCAGAGCGAAGAAGGATACCTTGTGTCGGTGTACCTTTGATGTATCTAACAACACGAAGACAAGCCTGCCAATGAGCTTCAAGAGGAGCTTTCATGAATTGAGAGAGAATGTGAACAACATAAGATAACTCTGGCCGAGTAAAACCCAAGTAAAGCAAGCGTCCTACAAGTCATCTGTAGGGCTGCAGATCAGCTAATGGAGGACCTTCAGCAAGTGAGAGCTTGTGATTGAGCTCAATAGGAGTAGAAGCGGGTTTTGCAGCAAGAAGACCAGTTTCAGCAAGGATATCGAGAGCATATTTCCGCTGGGATAGAAACCTTTAGAATTTCGAGCAACTTCAATACCAAGGAAGTATTTTAAGTTCCCAAGATCCTTCATGTGAAAGCATTGACTAAGGTATTACTTGAAACGATCCATAATAGAAAGATCATTGCAGGCGACGATAAAATCATCAACATAGATTAAAATATGCAACACCACAGAACCATTGAAAAACGAGAAATGCGACGAATCAGCCTTGTTTTGAGTGAAGCCATAAAATGTTAAAGCGTTGCTCAATTTGGAGAACCAACACCTCAGTGCTTGTTTCAACCCATAAATAGATTTCTTGAGAAGATAAAACTTGGTAGGATCTTTGTTTTCAAATCCAAGAGGAAACTTCATGTAAACTTCTTCATCCAAATCCCCATGAAGAAAGACATTATGGACATCCATTTGATGAACCTCCCATTGTCTAGCAGCGGGAACATTGAGTAAAATTCTGATCGTAGATGGTTTGGCAACATGAGCAAACGTACCAGTAAAATCAATGCCTTCAGTTTGTTTGTTTCCAAGAGCTACAAGACAAAACTTATGGCGAGAGATAGTGCCATCGGAGTTAAATTTAATCTTGTATACCCACTTACAACCAATAGCTTTCTTGCCAGGAGGGAGATCAACTTCGATCCAAGTATTATTCTCTTGTAAAGAAGAATGCTCATCGGCCATTGAATCATTCCAAACATCATCAAGCATAGTCTCTTTGTATGAACGGGGTTCATGATTAGAAGTAACAGCTGCCAAAAATGCTTGATGACGAGGTGAGTAATGTGCATCAAGAAAATAATATGAGATGGGATGCAATGTGTTACCTGAGACCGTTGTTTGAGGACCAAGATTAGAGGTAGATGAAGTGAGAGAGGGTATATCCATTTGTTGAACAGAGTTGACGACGTAATCTTTGAGTAGAATAGAGGGGTGTCGTTGTCTGTGACCACGACCTAAAGGAGGAGAGTAAGTTGCAGTGGAAGTAGACACTGTCTCCAAGTGTGCCGGAGGAGACACATCGGACGACAAGACTGCGGGTTCAAGGGTAGGTAATTGTGTAGCAGGTGTGCTAAATGAACCTGATGCTTCAACCGGAGGTACAACCACGTTTGGAGGAGATTCAGGAATAACTGTAGGAGTTGGCGGAGCAACAACCTCAAGTGTAGGAGGCTGCCAGTCATCCGACTGCAACTCAGATGAGATGGGAAGAGTATTTGTGGAACCAAATGGCAAAGAGAGACTCGAATTCGTCCTCAAGAAACACAACATCTCTACTGTAGAAAAACCGATCCTTCTCAGTGTCATAAAGCTTCCAGGATTTCTTTCCAAAGGGATAGCCGACAAAAATGCATTTACGACTTCGTGGTCCAAATTTATCCTTGGTTCGAGAACTAGAATGACCATAGCATAGGCAACCAAATATGCAGAGAGTATCATACGGCGGAGGAGTATTATGCAACAATTCATATGGAGTCTTACCATCTAGGAGTGGAGTCGGAGTCCTGTTGATCAAATATACAGCAGTAAGGATACTCTCTCCCCAAAACCGTGTTGGAAGATTAGCTTGGAAGAGACAAGCACGAGCAATGTTGAGTATGCGATGGTGCTTGCACTCCACACGACCATTCTGTTGTGGTGTATCAACACAGGAAGTCTGATGTAGAATTCCATTGTTACGAAAATAGTTAGATAAGGCAATGAATTCAGTCCCGTTGTCCGACCGAACACATTGAACGTTGTGCTGAAACTGACGTTGTGCCATGGCACAAAAAGTCTGCAACAAACCACACACTTCCGATTTTTCCATCATTAAGAAAACCCATACTACTCTGGAAAAATCATCAACAACTGTCAAGAAATAAGCAGCACCACATGATGAAACTATAGGATAAGGACCCCAAACATCACAGTGAATTAATGCAAAAGGAGAAGTAGCTTTATTAGAACTTTCATGAAAAACATCATGTGTTTGTTTTGCACGATAACAAATATCACAACGTTTGGCATGTTCTGAATCCACAGCCATATTATTAAAAAATGGTAAAGATGCTAAAAGTCTAGTAGAAAGGTGTCCTAGATGACGTTGCCACAAAACAGTAGGAGACAACTTCACATTTGTGTCAGAATTACAACGGGCAGTAGTCATTCTTGTGAAGTAATATACCCCCTCTCTCTTCACCAGCTCCAATCACGGTCTTCATAAAATGGTCCTGTAAAACACACAAAGTATCAGTAAAAATAGCAATGCATCCTGTTTGTTTCACCAACTTGTTGACCGAAACCAAAGTGGTATTGAAACTAGGAATATAAAGCATATCACATAAAGTATGAGAGTGATTCAAATCAATTTTCCCAATATAAGTAGCTCATGATACACGTCCATAAGGAAACGTGACATCAGAGCGTTGAACAGGACGAAGATCTCTTAAAAGAGTTATATCACCAGTCATGTGGTGAGAGGCTCCTGTATCAAGAATGAGATCAGTTAATTTGGCTTTATCGGACAAACGATCAGGTGCTTGTTGCGGTTGTTGGGTCTGCAAAACATTGAGAAGTGCAGCTACTTGATCAGCGGTCGACAAAGAAGGAACAGAGGTAGGAGTGGCAGGCGCTGCACGAGTAGCATTAGCATGACCCTTTCCACGCGAGCTGGAGCTGCTGCGGCCTCCTCTACCATGTTGAGAGCCTGCTGCTGTGACTGCTACTCCAAGTACCAATCTGGATAGCCATGTAATTGAAAACACTCTGAGACATCATGGTTTTTCCGATTGCAATGTGTACAGAAACGTGAAGAGTCACGAGGACGAGTGACAATAGCACTGATGGCACCATTGTTTGATGACTCGCTGTGGACACATCAGGTGGAGTTTCTTGAGAATGAAGTGAGAGGAGATGATGTTCTTGACGTATAACCCGAGAGTAGACAGAATTGAGATCAGGAAACAGATCTTCATTTATAATTTGAGACCGAAGAGAGCCAAAACGGGATTCATCAAGCCCAAACAAAAACTTGTGAACTCTAGCATCTTCTTTCTCTTTCTCAAGTGCAGTTGCAGCAGCACAAGTACATGAAGGAGAAGTTTGAAGACTCTGTATCTCTTCCCAAAGTTTAGATAACTAACCGTAATATTCTAGAACTGATTGTCTATTCTGCTTACAGTTTGTGACGTTGTCCTGAAGAAGATGTTTCCGAACTCCACTCTTTACAGAGAACCTCACACGCAAGGCTTCCCACAATTTAGAAGCATCACCAACATGACTAATAGTAGAGAGAATCTTAGGATCAATCAAAGTTCTAATCCAACCAATAATTATAGAATTTGCTGCAGTCCATCGGCTAAGATCAGGGTCAGCAACTGGCTTTGTGATAGACCCATTAATAAAACAAATCTTCTGTTTGGCTTGTAGAGAATTGTAGAGCTCTGTTGCCCATTCGGAGTAGTTATCATCACGAAGAAGCACCAGAGTGATGAGAGAACCCGAATTATCAGAAGGATAGAGAGTATAGGGTGAAACCACAGGAGTTGATTCAACGGTAAGAGATTCCTTTAACATCGAAAATCAAGGTGAGAAATCGACAAAGAGAATTGAAAGTAGAGGCTCTGTTTTCGGGTTGGAAAAGCAAAGGAATAGGGCTAAAAAGGGCGATAGATAGTTAGGGAAAAAACTTTGTTTGCTCTGATACCATGAAAACGGTATTGGGAAAAGTTGTTTATTGAATTGTTTATGAGAGTATTTATACACAAAGTTTAACCTAAAACCCAAACATAAATGTACAATACGAATATCCTAAGTATAAGGAAATATTACATATTTCCTCTCCAATAAATATATACACTTTTTATTCATGATATTAACTTATAAGTTATTGCAGCAAGACTACAGTCTTTGTTTAACTAAATAATCATCTCATTTCTTTTAGAATGCTCTTGAACCAGAAACATTCACTATATCTAGAACCTTTATCAAAACCTCAACTCAGATCACTACAATCTAATTTATCGCTTCTTTACATTATTACCTAATTACTATATTATTTGATAAACTCGAGAGAGACTCAACTCTAGTTTTCCGGGTATTCTCATAATCAACATATCTTTAGTTCTATTCGAATAACTTCTGCTACTTCACACGGTCTCACAAGTTGTCGCTGAGTGCAATCCCAATCAACTTTATCTTTAAGCCTTAGGTTGTTAGCACACGGTGGAAGATTATTTTCATTATAGGGAGCTTCAGTGATAGGGGCGAACTAAGGCCTCGGTTCATCGAGGTGTAGTACAACTCGTGCAGTGGATTTTGATGTCACAAAATTTTAACCCTATGAATTTATAGCAAGTGCACATCAATGTAGTAGTAGTACTTAGGCATCGAATCCACGAAGAACCAAGTTTACACTTTCGATTATCAATTTATTCTCAAGCTATACCAAATCAAAGATTGAAGTGAAAATCTAATAACTTAATCGGTTTGTAATTATATTAAAAACATCAGCATCGGGTATTCATTAGCTAGGAAATACTTAAGACCTATTCTCGACTTGAACATAAGAATCTAACAAGCCCACTGTCGTGGTATCTATTACTCTATTTAGCAACCAAGAGATCCTAACTATCGTTGGTTCCAAGTAGGGGTGTCAAACGGGCCTGTAACCCGTGGGCCTGACCCGATAAGGTCCATTTGGACGCGGGCCTCACGGGTTTACCAGTTTTGTTCTGTGGGTAAAATGGGCTAAACCCGTGAATGGTAGCGGGTTTGCAGGTTACCCGCAAAAACAAAAATTCTGGAATTCACTTAATTTTTTATTTTTCTTTCTTTGTTCCTGAAAATTTTCATTGATTCAAATAAGAATTTTATCATTCAGGTAGACATATTCACATGAAGTCGATCTCGACTCAGTTTCATAGTCTACAAATCATAGATAAGGTCAGATTTCAAAAATTCTAGCTGCTTTTATTTCTGAGAATCTGATTTCAATTTAAGTGTTTTCAATTCGTAATTCGTTTTTTCTTGGTGTCAATTAGGTGTCAGGTACAATGATTTTTATTAGGTGATTAAACTGGTTAACTTCGGGGTCGTTTTCATAGTATATTGGACAAAATGACATTGTCTTCTTTATAAATGCCATCTTGAGGCGGGTAATGAACATATGATCCACGTTCCAGAGCTCTCCAAACTTTTTAGCTTGTGAAAAAGAAGATGGTTTAGAACGTATACTTACAGAACATATCTAGACTCTGTTATTTTCTGAAAGTTGATCATATGTGAGGTAAGAAGCTACATGATAGGTTATGTATGTAGATGTGATGCCGCAGTAAAAATCATGAAGATAACTTTGGTGTTTTTACTTGTCTTTTCTCTCCAGATCGTTCCTTGATTTGGTTCCTGTATAAGACAAGAAATAGCATCAAAAATAACTTGACAATTCTTCTCTTTGGTGGTGTTGTTCATTTTGAACTACTGGTGTTCTTTATTTTAAACTAGCTCGTTTTGCTCAATCCAAGGTTTTGAATGGTTTAGAGCTTCTAGTCTTTGAATTAATATATCGAATCACAATAAGATGCTTATTGTTTGTGATTTGTTCTTATTATTCATGGTATAGAATCCAAAACTTTAAACTTTTCTCTTT
>OVAX01000069.1:129116-149304 GCA_900406405.1 Lepidium africanum | reverse complement strand
GATGATGATGATGATGATGATGATGATGATGATGATGATGATGATGGTGATGGTGATGGTGGTCACGATGACCACATTGCATATGAGCCAACATGTGATAGAGCTGTGGAAGGATTGGGAGACACACTTACAAACGAAATCGGCGGAGAACGTGGACTACCTTACTAAAAACTTTTATGCATTTTATTTATAAAACTTATGTTATGTTAAAACAACTTGTTTTTGCTAAATTAGTATTAAATTTATAAATACAAACTTTTTTTTATTTTTGTAAATATAAGTAACATTCTATTATAAATTTTATAAAAATTTTACATTTTAAAATTTTTTTAAAAGAGTTGTTGGTTGCTAACGATTATAAAACGAACATCATAACAACCAGTCGCTAGTCGCTGACAACTGCAAAATAAACAACACAACAACTGTTAAATGAACATAAAACTAATATTTTGGTCATGGTCGTAGTCACCGACGAAAGCCTAAATTTCAAAATATGAGAGATTGATAAATTTCTCTTGTTTATATGTTAATACATTTTGAAAATTTTATTTGTATACATAATAATAATCAAACATAAAATTCTTTACAGCTCATTGACATATGTACATACATACTACTTTTATGTAAATCGAATGTATGATGATACAATAAAACAAACAAAAGATGAGACTAATTCACAAAACAAAATTGCAACTACCAATTTTGTCGAAAGCGCTTTTTCAAAAAAAAAACTACCAATTGTTACCATATAAAAATATCAACAGTTATTCGATATCACCCAAAAAAAAAAACCCGTATTATAGCGCAGGAGAATCCTAGTTTTTTTGTATTCCTAATTTCGGTTTAACAGAACCGAATTCAAAACCAAGAAATAGAAGTCGCGACAAATGAATCATCTGCATCCGGAAGATACTTCCTCAAGATCGCTGCCGTAAATTCATGCCTTCTCATTGTCCATTGGTGATGAGAAACCCTAAATCATATGTCAATTCCCACACCAGCAATTAATGAAAATTAACCTGCATCTGTCGCCGACGATTTTCCTCCAGATCCGCTTCTCGCCTCAGGTGCCTTCATCTCCTCCACTACCCCCACCGTTGACGAAACCCTAGACAATTCTGTGAAATGGCGACCAATTCAAGGAGGAAATGAAAGTATCTGGTTCGGGAGAGATCAGACGCATTGGGATGTCGAACGGTACGGATCAGGTGAATCCAGCTTTGGATATCTCTCCTCATATGGAAATGAAGTCACGGAAGCGTACGGTGCCTCTTGATAATTGGCTACCTCCTGGTTGGAGAGTTGAAGGCAAGGTTCATACCTCCGGTGCCACAGCTGGTACGGTGGATAAGGTACATAAAATCTTAACTCTATAAACCTTAACAACTTTCAAAGTTAAGCTACTCTGTTGGTTTTAAATCTACTGATTGGTGGTTCTTTAATGGCTATTGTTCTCTCTAGTTTGGTGTTGAGCTTCATCACTGCTACAATGTTCTTAGATGAATTGATGTAGTTATCTTGATCATGGATTTGGAGAATATGAAGTAGAAAACATTGCCTTTAAGTAGGGTCAAGTGTAAGGTTGGAGAAATTTGCTTAATTGTATATGATTTGAGATTATGTTGATGGTCTATTGGGGTTAAGGCATAATACTTTATCACTGTGATTAAGTGTTAGCGGTATATATGATATGCATCTTTTTAGCTAGTTATTCAGGCATATTTTTATCCATTTTTGCATCATTTACGAACCACATTCGTCCATTTTAGTATAGGTTTTCTCACATTTTGCATTTTAGAGTTTTAGATAGATCGAGTCGCATATTTTCTTGTTTTGAGTCATTTTAGGTGATTTGGGGACTTAAATTATGAGATTTGGAGTATAAGGATGGAAGCTTGCATCCAAGAGGATTGATTTTGAGCTTAAGGAATGAACAAGCTTGGATTGGAGGTTTAAATGACAAAGGAATTGAAGAAAAGCAAAAATATGATGCCTTGGCCGCGGCCAAAACCACTCGAGGCCGCGGCCTGAGAAAAAGAAGAAGACTAGCCGCGACCGGATACACTCAAACCCTCGCCTAAGAGAAGGATTTTCTCGACTGCGGGCAATACGACTCTCGACCCACGTGACCGACAGCACGCCCGATACATGTCATGCAGGTCACGCAGAAGCCTCAGTGACATATCCCGTGACCTCATCTTCCTGAAGCCTCGACTGCAGGCGGAGATCACCTTGACCGTGATACCTATTCTCGACCGCAGGTGGACATCTGATGACCCACAGACGTACGAGCTCGACCCAATTCTCGCCCAAGGCAACACCCGGGGACACACGGACCACCTTCCCTCGACCGCGGGCGGACAATTTCTCACCCATCATGGACCACGACCATGACCCGCAGACCACACCAATTGAACCGCCTCGTCCGAACCATCCAAGACCCGTCCGACCACCAACTCAACTTGGGCAATTTTTGGCATGTTTTTAGTGGTTTAACCCGGTTTGACTCGGGTCAACCCGGATCCATTTGTTTTGGGCCTTTTTTGGGTTTGTTGCCCTAATTTTATTCCTATGAATACTCTTGTGTTGTGACAAACCAAAAAAAAACCTCTTCTCATCTTAATTTTCGATTTGAAAGAGAGTTTATCTTAGCTTTTGTTGTGTTCTTGAGAAAGAGAGGATTGTTGGAGACTCAAGGGGAAGATGATCTTAGGATCATCTTCACCCATCCATAGTTTTTGATTTCTTCTCTTTTTCTCTTTATTTATGTTCTTGCTTTTATTCATTTCATTTTACTTGCTTGTTCTTCATTTTGGAATGATAGAGTAGCGATTGTTAGGTTGATGGTTAGATAGATCTATGAGTTTAATGATTGAATCTTGTGCTTAGGTTGCTAGATCTATAGATTACTTCACTTATAGTGTGTTTACTGCTAGATTTGAGTTGGCCATTCAAAGATAGAAGCTAGGAAAATCATCTCCCGAGAGGTGTTTGATGAAATTCTCGAAACACTCTTTTGTGGGTTTTTCTTCCATAGCCTTTAAGAGATGATGCTTTGGGGATAAGTGGTATTAGTGAGCTTGTTTGTAATGCTTCTTAGACTTTGGATTGGCAAATGAGAGTTTAGCTTGGTTCTTAGTCTAAGATAGAGGTTAATGCCATGAGAGTGGGTTAATCTAGGTGATATGGACTCATGCTCTAGGATGGTTCTTGATTAGACTTATTGCATTTAATTTGATTATCTTTCTCATTGATCAATGTCTTGCCATTAGCCTATTGTTAGTTTGTATCTTGTTCTTTGTTCATTGCGTTTATCATTTTCATTTGTGTTTGTTTTTGTTGCTTGATTTGGTTTGCTTTGCTTTGTTTATTTGATTGTAGTCTTTTAGTTCCAATCACCTCACCTATTACTATAGCTTAGATCAAAGTTCTCATAGTCTTAATGTGTTGATTCTAGATTCTCTTGGGTTCGAACCTCAAGTGCTTTACAAGACTAGTTTGTTTAAGCATTTGTTGATTATAAATGTAATTGATTGTTTTTGAGTGTGCAAATTCTTAGCTATCAATATATTGTGATCGAGGAGAAGACTGTTTAGGTGATACAAATAAAGTTATGTGCAGATATTGTTATGTAAATTTACAACATTGACTTATCTGGTTTTTGCAGTACTATTATGAACCAGTTACGAGCCGTAAATTTCAGTCCAGTACCGAGGTCCCATATCTTGGAACATGGAACCTCCAGAAAAGACACCAAGAAAGCAGAGAATACAGATTTCCAGTCATACGTGAGTTAACACATGCCTGAATTTGCTGCCCCTTTCAAATATGTTATATATACTGAACCTTGTGTTTGTAGCGTTCTAAAGGTCAAGGAAGTCATAGAGCCAGCAAGAAAGCTAAACAGCCACGACAACCGCCTCCACCTCCATTGAACTTTGATTTTGAGAATCTACTTGAGAAGGTAAGCTGGTATATGGGAAACACAGGAGAATAAGCTTAGACACCATTTATTGGGGATGATAAGGTTCAAGACTCATTGAGACGAGACTGGAGCACTGCGTTTACTGTAATCACAACCCAAAACCCAAGTAAATTGTCGTTTTGACACAATGGCGGTGATATTTTGGGGTTTTTGAATGTATTGTTGTAAGATAAGACGTTAGGTTTATCTAATTGGGTGATGTTTGATTAGTCAACATGTTATTTAAGTTATATGTACCATAATTTATTGCGTTTGGAACGTTATGGCCATTCACTATAATTTTATTGTGCTTGGTACGTTATGGCCATTCGCTTTTTGACTGATGACATTGTGGACAGTCGATTTTCTTCTGCATTTCAAAGTCATATACCTTGTCTTTGTGGCAAATGCCCTGTTTCAAGAAATAATGCTTGACAAGGATCAGGTGAAATCTCTAAATTCCAATTCTTGCTCCAATTATCCAAATGATATTGATTCAAAATGATATTAACTTGTGCAAGCTAGGGTAATTTACATAGAAGTGGCAAAAGCAAGACTAGAGTTAAAAGAGAACACAAAAGGAATCTGACGCAATTGTTGAGTCTTATCATGGAGAATAAGAACATACGAACGAGTTCCAAAGATCATTTTTTTCTTACGTCAACAAAAAAAATCTTTGATAATAAATGAAACTGCATGTCATCATGATGTGGTGACATGAAGCGTCGTCTGAAGTCTAAAATAAAAGCATATTGGGACAATGAAGTCTCAGCTGTTATGATAAGATAATTATCGATTACTATATTATTATGTCTCCTCAGATCAATACTTTTAAATGTCCATAGACATTTATAAAACGTTCTAAAAGAACGATAAAATAAATTTTGTCTAGAAGACAAAATATTTTAAATTATTGTCTTTCTTTATTTTTTGTTATTTTTATTTATGTTTTTATTATGAAAATTTATTGTCATTATTTTTAACTTGACATAAAATTGAATTTTCACTAGACTAATGATAACTAAATTATATTCAGTTATTATATCAAATATGGCTAAACTCAAAATCGCTACCCTATATACCTTTGGAAATAATTTTATGAGATGGGCACTAACAGCAAGGATGCATTTGCAAGAAATAAGCTCCTTCATACCATCAATAAGTCAGAAATGACTTGTGATGAGAAAAAGACAAATGTCATGATATTTTTATTCCACAATATCCATAATGGTTTAAAATTGAATATATAAGATCTGGAAGATCTTTAGCAATCACACAATAGAATAATTTCCTGATTATACAATAAAGAAAGTAAGGCTTGATAACGCTGGTGAATTTCACAAGCCTTCAATGACTATTGTATGTCATTGGGAATTGATATTGAACATCCAGTCCTACATGTTCCCACACAAAATGGCATGGCCGAGTCTTTGATCAAACGGTTACAAATTATTGCTAGACCGTTAATAATGAGAACAAGACTCCTAATTTCAATATGGAGTCATGCAATTTTGCATGCTGCAGCACTTATTCAAATAAGGTCGAGTGCATATCATAAATACTCCCCACAAGAAACTAACATATGGCCAAAAGCCAGATGTATCCCATCTCTGTATTTTTGGGTCTGCAGTTTATGTCCCCATAGCGCCACCCCAAAGAACAAAAATGGGACCACAAAAGGAGATTGGGAATATATATTGGGTATACATCACCAAGTTAATTCAGTATCTGGAACCAAAAACTGGTGATATGTTTTGCCGATTGCCATTTTAATTAAGATGAATTTCCAGTGCTAGGGGGAGGAACTTGAGAAGTTCCAAAAGATATTACATGGTGCACATCATCATTATTGCACTTTGATCCCCATGCGAAACAATGTGAACTAGAAGTTCAGAAAATTGAGCATTTACAAAATATGGCAAATCAAATACTAGATGCGTTCACTGATACAAAAAGGGTGACAAAATCATATACACCCGTTGTGGATGTTTCATCAAAAGTTATTGTTCCGTAAGAACAATGGAAATATAGCAAATGAACCTAAGGTTCAGCTGAAAATAGGGAAACCAATGGGATCAAAGGATAAAAATCCCCGAAAGAAAAAGAAATTGGGAGAATTGAATGAATGTGGTCCAGAATAACCACACACAGAGAAAAGTCCTGAAGAGGACATTACTATTGAAAATCATGAGATTTCCATCAATTATACCCAAAATAGAAAATTATGGGTTAGAAATGAGTTTGAAGATGATGATAGAATTTTCTCATTCTCTGTATCAAAAGAAATTGATAATGAAAGTGATGATCCAGATCCAAGGTCCATATTGGAATGCCAGAAAAAATCTGATTGGGCGAAATGGGAAATGACCATAAAAACTGAGTTAAACCTACTCAATAAAAGATATTTTTGGAACTATTGTCACAACACTCGAACATGTAAAAGCCGTAGGATATAAATGGGTCTTTGTTCAAAAAAGAAATGAGAAAATGAGGTAACAAGATATAACGCCCAACTTGTTGCCCGAGGTTTTTCTCAAATACCGTGAATTGATTATGAAAAAACATATTCCCCAGTAATGGATGCAATCACCTTCAAATTTTTGATGAACCTAGCGGCATCTAAAAATCTAGTGTTGGTTTTGTAGATGCAAGCTATCTATCAGATCCACATAAAGTTTGATCGCAAAACACATATGTTTTCACAGTTGGAGACTCTGCAGTTTCTTGGTGTTCCCAAAAGCAGACTCTAGTTGTTACTTCCTAAAATCATACAGACTCAATTGCACTTCACAAAACATGTAGAGAATGCGTATGACTCAAATCAATGACTCAACATATACAAAGAGAAAGTGGAATGACCACAAAGAAAGAGCCAACGAAATTATTTGAAGACAATGCTGCATATGTCACCCAACTCAAAGAAGGTTATACCAAAAGCGACAAAACGAAGCATGTTCCCCCAAGATTTCTCTCCTACACACGAGAGGTTGAGAAGAATCAAGAAGTCGATATTCAATATGTTCGCTCAACAGACAATGCAGCTAATCTGTTTACAAAAGTGTTTCTCACTACAACGTTCAGAAAACATGCTCATATCATCGGGATGCGTCAACTACGATACTTATGATATCCATCATTTCAGGGATATTATGTTTTTGTACTCTTTTTTCCTTGTCGTGGTTTTTATCCCATTAGATTTTTCAATGATAAGGTTTTTAACGAGACAGTACGTAATGCATATTACTAATAGATGATATGGAGGAGTGTTATGATAAGATAATTAACTATTACTTTATTATTATATATTCTACTAACTTGGACCATAACCGACATAGAACTTGTATAAATAGGAGAGTTACTTTCCTTTGTAATATACACACAAGTGAATTAGAAGTGATTATGATCACGTTCTCTCTTCTCATATCTCTCTCCCTAATCTATCAATTTTTGTTATCTTACACAACAAATATTATAATAATATAAATATATATATATATATATATATACACATTGAAAGTTATTTTATAGCATCAGCTTTAAAATAACTTGGAACGCACAATTTTTGGGAATTTTGGATGGTTATAGTTACTTGATATATATTTGCTTGTAAGATTTGAGAAATAAACCAAGAGAAACTTGTTTTGGACCCTTCAGCCGCACAACCCTTATTTAGGTGTTGAATGGTGACACGGGATGGAACGAATCTACTATGAAATTAAAAAAAGTCACCAATCATGTTATAATGTAAAGTGTGGGACGGGATTAGGGAAATAATGTAATAGTGCACACTCATTTTAGTACTAATATTTTTTACACTATAAACTTGTTCCGCAAATGACAAGGATAAATCCATCTCTTTAGGTGCCATTCAGATTAGTAAATGTGGTACTTGTGTTTTTTAAGCCATTTTTTTCTAATCAAAAAAATTTTATTACCATTTTTTCCGTCATTTTATTTATCATTTTTTTTAACTTCAATGATTTAATTATTACCAACAATCGTCTGCTATTACAAAGCTACGTAACATTGATGAACAAGTAGAGAACATATGCCAATATGAACTTATAAGGCCTAAACTTTGTTTAGCTAGATAGTCAGCACACATATTTTGACATCGAGGTTTATACTGAAAACTAATGGAATCAAACTGAGTGCTCCATACGAAATTATATGTTTGAAATAATTTATTTTCTGAATTAATATTTTCTTTTGTATATATATATATATTAAATAGTTTATTTCTTAAAATATATTGTTGTGAATAAAATTAATTACTTACATTTAAGAAAGAGTAATTTGAGCCAATATACATATATTTTTTTTATTTAACTAACTACCCATTCACTATTTCCTAATCTCATGTGCATATTCTAAGATTATGCATCCCTAGACCTATATAAATGATGTCTCATATATATCTCCTAGCTTCCATTACATATTTAATTCAAATGTATATTAAATCTTCAAAAAAAATAACTTTTAAAGGGCAAAATTAAAGGCCAAAATAGTGGAGATGAGAACGATAGAGCAAATTTATGATTTCTTCATCTCTCTCGCTCATTTCCTTTCTCATTTTCTTTGCAATTCTAATTAATCTAATTTTTTAAATCAGTGTACGAATAACTTCAATTAATTTTTATTATTATTAATTTTATTTGCTATTGAGTTTTTGCTTTGCTACTTTGTAACAAATTGCAAATACTTTTTCCTAATTCTAAAAATGGGGATTTTGTGAAATTGAGACAACAAAATATCCTAATTCCAGTGTGAGCAACATAAAATCGGGAGGAAGGTAATTGTCCTTCATCTCCAAAACTCTTTCTTATTAAATAGAGACTTGAAGATTTTAAAAATGATGATTGTGTGAAATGATGATTGCAATTATGATTATATGCTTATAATTTTTATTACAAAATCTAAAAATAATCTATTATGATGTATTTAAATTAAAATTTCACAAAAACATGGTCAACTAAACTAAAGAAAGATCACACCACAAAGTTCATCATAAAAAATGGTTTAGGGTTTAGGGAAATAAGATATAGTAATCATGTGCGATTTGTTAAATTTTGCATTCAAAATGTAGAATTGGAATAAATGAGGTAAATTGTACATATATCGACAAATTATAAGAATTCGGTCTAACATTTGGGAAAATATTCCATTTGCGGTGTAGAATTTACGATACAAAATTCATAATTTAGGGTTTACGGTTTAGGGGTTAAAGATGACTTCACTTGAAGTCTACAACATATATGTGAGTGAGTAGACTTAAAGCAAATTTTTTAAAAGATAATAATAATTATGTTATATGCTTATAAATTTGACAACAAAATGTAATAATAAACATTTAAATATTTTTTGTATTTAAGAGAAAAAATTTGCAATCTAGAATTTATGATTTATAATTTATGGTTTAGAGGAGACTTCATTTGAAGTCTTCTAATTCTAGGAGAAGACTTCAATTGAAGTTTTCAAATTCAATAATTAAATGTGGTTTAAGGTTAACCAAAATTAACCAACGATTGTAAAAAAATGAAATTGGTTTATAATTTAGGGTTTAGAGGAGACTTCATGTGAAGTATTCTAATTCTAGGAGAAGACTTCAACTGAAGTCTCCGGATTTGAAAATTAAATTTGGTTTAAGGTTAATCGAAATTAACCAACGATTATAAAAATTGTAATTGGTATATATTTTAGGGTTTAGAGGAGACTTCATATGAAGTCTTCTAATTCCAGGAGAAGACTTCAATTGAAGTCTCCGAATTCAAAAATTAAATTTGGTTTAAGGGTAACCAAAATTAACCAACGATTGTAAAAAATTGAAATTGATTTATAATTTAGGGTTTAGAGGAGACTTCATGTGAAGTCTTCTAATTCAAAAATTAAATTTGGTTTAAGTTTAACCGAAATTAACCAACGATTCTAAAAAAATTAAATTTGGTTTATAATTTAGGGTTTAGAGGAGACTTCATATGAAGTCTTCTAATTCTATAAGACTTCAATTGAAGTCTCCGAATTCAAAAATTAAATTTGGTTTAAGGTTAACCAAAATTAATCAATGATTGAACCAGAAAATTAACCTACATATAAATACAAATTTTAGAATAAACAAAAAAACCCTAGCCACTTTTTATTTCTTTTTCTCTCTTATCTTCTCTCTTCTTCTTCTCCTCCTTCTTCTTCAACGTGTATGTCTCTTTTCCAGCCAACATGTTATGTCTTATTATGGCCAAAATGTAAGAAATATGAATGCTTCTCTCGTCATTCAAGATCTAAGATTTTTACACTATTTCTCATAATTTTCACCTTTTTTTTTTTGCATGTTCCATGGGAAGCTTCCAGGCACCAAAGTCTCTTTTTTATGGCCAAGATCCATCATATCTCTCAAAAAAGGTAGATTTGTTTTGGAAAATGTTGAGTTTTTTTCTTGTTAAAGTATTGATTTTTTTTGTGTTTTTTAGTTGAAGATCCGATTTTTAAGGGAGATCTTGTGAAAATTTTGATTTTTGTATATTTTATAGTTAGAAATTGCATTTTTAATGAATCTTATGTAAAAGATCTAATTTTTTTGAACTTTCTTGTGAAAGATTTTATTTTTAAAGAAAGTTGTGTGAAAGTTTGATTTTTTTTTTGTGCTTTCTAGTTAAAGATTTGTTTTTGAAATGAGATCTTGTGAAAAAATTTGATTTTTATTATATTTAGTTAAATATTACATTTTTAATGAATATGATGTGAAATTTTTTTTTATGAGTTTTTCTTGTGAACATTTATTTTTTTAAAAAAAATTTCTTGTGAAAATCTATTTTTTTTAAAAAATTTCTTGTGAATGATTTTTTTTTTTTTTAACTTTTCTTGTGAAAGATTTTTTTATATAAATTTTCTTGTGAAAGATCTATTTTTATTTCTTTTGAAAGATCTTTTGATTTGATTTTTCTTTGTGTTTTCTAGTCAAATATTTGTTTTTGAAATGAGATCTTGTAAAAAGTTATAGTTTTTTTTGTCTAATCCAATTAAATATGGAATCCTTTTGATATGATTTGTTTCAGGTTTCTATGGAGTCTTCTGGTGGAGTCTCCAGGTGGAATCTTCTTGTGGAGTCTTCTGGTGGAGACTTCTAAGGAGACTTCTGGTGGAGACTTCTAAGGAGACTTCTTAGGAGACTTCTAAGGAGACATTTAAGAAGACTTCTATTGAGACTTCTGAGTGACACTTCTAAAAGAGACTCATTTCTCTTAAAAACTGACGGTGGTTATTGATCTTGATTTCGCTCTCTTCTTCTTGCTTTCATAAGGGAACCAATGCAGCTAGGAAATCAGGTGGCCATCAAAGAGAACACATTGTAGATAATTTTTGTCAACAAATTGTAAATATTACATTGTAGATAAGTGTGGAATTGCCAGTGATGGCTATTACTGATTATGTAACATGAATTATAACAAGTTGTTATATCTAAGCGAAAAAAATTTCAGTTATTTTGTTTACAAGAGTTCTTAAACATATCAAACTTTTATTAATTTCAATAATTTTTTAAAAAGTGAGTTTATGGACAAGGAAAAATTTTCTAAGTTATTCACATAATATCATGAACAAAACATAAAAGAAATAATACAAAATATTTTCTAAACGATCTTCATCCCGGTTTTTATCTTTGTATTGCTTGACATCATGGTCCAATTCTACTTACCTTTATATGCTTCATTTACACTCTCTCGAAAACCACCAGCAACACATAAATGTACAACGTGCAACTTACATAACTCAACCAAGTTTCTAACTTTATCATTTGTGGTGTGCATTGGAGGAGTATTAGGTGGCATTTCTTGCAACATTGAAACTGAAAGTGAATATGTTAACTCTACAGTTTCGGTTTCCATATCGAGATCGTAATCATCTTGTACCATTCCAAGAAGTTCACCATGTGTACACTCATCCTCTATAAATAATATTCTTCCTCCTTTGCAATTATCAACCTCGAAATGCCAACACAAGTCTTTCATTACCCACTCTTCATAAACAACAGGTAGTTGAACCATTTTCCTGCAAAACATTATACTAACAATATTATAACCATATAATTAGCTAAAAGTATCGTTACTACCCACTAAAAATCCATTTTAAACAAATTAGCACTAGGAGACTTCGGATGAAGTCTGCTTTGAAACTATGGAGACATCAAATGAAGTTTACGAGCATCAAAGAAGACTTCTATAGAAATCTCCGCAGGTTATTTTTGCATTTGACTAAATGTTGACTTTCAAGTAGAAGACTTCCAGAGAAGTCTCTAGTTCTAGAGGTTATATTTGCAAATGCCCAGGATAATAAATTGTACAAGGAAACTTCCATAGAAGTATCCTCTGGTTCGTTTTTAAACTTGAAGTCTCCACATAATTCCGCAGACTTTAGGTGAAGTCTACACTATAAAACAGAGGTTACTTTTGCAATTGACTAAGTTTGACTTTTGATGCAGAAGTCTCCTTGTGAAGTCTCCGACATCGCAGACTTCAGATGTAGTCTCCAACGAAAATAAAGGAGATTTCAGAAGAAGTCTACATTATTTTATTAATTTTTTTTTTCTTTTTTTCACAAAAACCATATTTAGGATCCATTACTGAGTATCTAACGTAGACTTCATTTGGAGTCTTCCGAGTTTCGGAAGACTTCACCATAGGTCTGCGATTTCAAATTAATTTCCAGATTTTTTGGTCAAAAAACTCTAATGTTGGCCAACTACAAAAATAACCCCTCTACAAAAAGTAGACTTCTTTTGAAGTCCCTTCTTTTTGCGGAGACTTCATTTGAAGTCTACTCAAAAGTCAAATTTTCAGTCAATTGCAAAATTGACTCAGAATTCAGTAGACTTCACTTGAAGTCTCTGTCTGTTTTTTTTTCAAACAAGAATGAGAAGACTTCATTTGAAGTCTACTTTCCAAATCCAGAAAATAGTTAAATGCAAAACTAACATCTGCTTTAATTTGGAAACTTCAGATGAGGTCTACTACGTGTAGAGACTTCACCTGAAGTCTACTGTCTACAAATTTCCAAATTTTGCAAGAAATATCTAAATATGAGTTAATGATTATAGTTACCTTATTTAAACTCCCAGAATGCGGAAGTAAACCGTTACTCGTTGCTTATACTCCTTAAATGGACCAAAATACGTAAGTTTTAAGAATTTTGAAATGGCAAAATGAAAATTAGAGAGTTTTCTGGATAGAAATGAAGAGAAAATAAGAGATGATGCGGTTGAAGGTTGGGAAAAAGCATAAACATGTCGAAAATGTGGAGATAGATTAGCATTTAGAGCTTGGTTTGGTTGGTAATGGTGGTTGGAAGAATTGAAGAAGAATGGCATTTTCGTAAATATTGAAGTTTTTATTAATATTTTAGTCATTTTGTCTTTTGCTGAAAATTAAAAAAAAATGATAACAGTAATGGCATTTTGGATATTATATGAAAAAGTATGGGTAATTTACAAAACGTTTTGGAGAGAGAAAGTGGAGGGTTATTTAAGCCATTGACTTTAGTGAATGGATTATTTTAGAAAGAATCCCTATAAATTTTGTGTTAGTTATATTATCAAATATGTATATAAGATAATAAATGTATTAATAGGTAATAAACATGTTATCAGATAATAAATATATTAACACACAATATATTGTGTTAATGAAATATGTTTTTATTGGATAATATATGTGTTAACAAGTAATTTATATGTTACTGAATAATATTTGTGTAAACTAATATTTTATTAGATAATATATGAATTGGCGAGTAATATATATTACTCGGATAACATATCTATCAACGAGTACCATATACCTCGTAGCTTACCATATACATGCTTATGTACCATCTAGCTCGTAAATGACCGTGTACAAGTTATGTTATCTGATACCGTAAATATTTACAGATAAATAATTTTTTACTCAAACATCACTTAAATTAAATGCTGCATCAAATGTTGTCGGCCAAAATTTTTAAAAATAAATAATTCACTATTGGACCAAGGAAAAATTTGTCATTTGACATGTAGAGCCATTAGTACTTTCTTAATTTAAAAAGTCCAATTTACTACATTTCATATTTGTTTGTGTATATTGGGTCAATTAACTCTTTAAAAAATTATGTATTACAGTATGTATACAAATGATGTATGTCCTATGTTATACAAAGTTTTACTTATAACTCAAGCTCTAAATTGTATCATGTGAGATTACTTAAATATATAAAATTGAATATGACTGAAAAAATTTACAAAGATAAATTTTTTGTTGTCACCAATTAGATCGAAAAAACTTGATTTGGAGCCATAAAAATCGACTCTCTAAAATCTCTTTTAATTTATTAAACTCTAGTTGAGAGGGGTCAAACTTCTAGTGTCAGAGTCATTAAATCAATTATACCTGTATTTAAAAAATGATATAATAAAGTATAGCATAGTTATGTTATACAAATAACATATGTCTTATGTTAATAAAATTATAAAAGTACCAATTTATCATTCAAATTATGAATCATGCAAAATTATATAACTACATAAAATCGAATTTTAGTAAGAAAATTACAAAGATAAATCTTAGTGAAAATAAAACTTTTTTATTTAAATTTCAATTAAAATTTAATTTTAATTATAAAATTTGTAAGTTTTCTTAATATTTGATAAAATAAATTTATCATAATATTTTTTATTTATATAATATTATTCATAAAACTGTACCACTTTTATATCTTCATCAATCACAGTTTTTTTGTCTCACACCGCTATATTGTCACGAGTCAAAGTTTGTTTTGTACCGCTTTTTTTTTGTTGAACCGCATTTTGACTACACTAGAACCGCACTACACTTTGTCCCACACTGCATCCGTCGAAGCCTTAGCCGTGAAATATTTTTCATTCTTAATTCTACTCTTCGTTTTTTCCTTTGGTTCTTTATACTTTTCTTTACAAGAAGTGTTTTCTTTTAGAGTTGATAATGTGTCCGATCATTAGGCTTCTCTTAGATTTGATAATATGGACAAGACGGGCTCATGGGACAAGGCAAGAGGTACCCCCGCCTAGGGTTTGATAAAAAATATAAAAATTTACAGCAAAAAAGTACCCAAAATTAAATTATTTCCTTAAGAAATTGCCCAAAATTGAACTTTTTTTAAATAGAGGGAACTAAAATTAAATATTTTTAAGAAAGGCCCAAAATGGTTTTTCAAAAAAAAATTAAGAAGAAATGGACCGGTATAAAAATATGTTTACAAATACAAAGAAGAAATGGCCCGTGAAAAATTTAGTTAACAATTAGGGATGAAATTTTTGTATGTTAATGTTTTTGACCAAGGCACATCTGAACTTTAAGCCGGCATTGAATGTGCGTTTTACAATCGATTGTTATTTGTAAAACATTGCTCCTTTTAAATTTAATGAAAAAACCTTTATCAAAAAAACAAGTATTTTCTTTTTTGTTTCAACATGGATTTCCAATTTCTGTATATTATTAAAAATTGATTTTTTCAACTGTAATCTAACGTTTCTCGAAGCTCTTCATCTACAAAAATTCAAAAATACCTAATTTATATTATTTTCTTTTAAAACGTTTTTTATATGAAAAACTTTTCTTTTTGAGAGTACCTAGAAATTTATGGATCATATTTACCATTTTTCTGTGCATGATTATGAATGGTATGCAGGGAATAATGCAGATTTTATGCAGTGTGGATCATATGCATTTAGTAGCATCAATCACACATTAAAATTATAGTCCAAATAAATAATTAAACAATATAGTGATATGCCTGGAGATAAAAAAAATAAAAAAAATAGCCATGTACCTGTATATATATATATATATATATATATATTAATTCAAATATATATAGGTTTCGAACGGTGAATAGAAATAAAAAATATAGATCATGTAAATCATGCGGAATATGCAGAACATACTGAATATACAAAATAAAATAGATTATTTTGATTTTCCCATTAAAAATTGTAATATTTTCTCTAATATATTTTCATTTTTAGTATAATTTTATGATTGTCCTGTATTTTTACAGTTTTTATAATAAATAATTTTGTAAATTAATAATTAAGTTGGATAAATATAATGTTGAAAAAAAGGAAACATACATTCTCTAAGAAATTATAATGTGAAAAGTTCTCTAAGAAATTATACTAACTGAATAAAGTTATATTATCAAACTAAATATAAAAGAATATACTTTGTTTCCAACTGTGTGTAAACGAATTTGGACCTATAAGTGTGTTACTTATTGATAAAAACAAAACTTAATGAATTTTTTTACAGAATTTTTGCATTATATTTTATATCAGGTTTATGAATTATTCGTTTGATGTGTTTTTATCCACTACAATAATATCATAACACTAGTATATCTTGAATTGTTGGTTGTCTAATAACAAAAAGAAAAATTGAACGTGTAAGATGTCATTGAAATTAATCATAAATATCTTATGAGAAAGATCATTTGCATCTCTTTCATCAAGTATTTCTATGTGAATCATGCATTAAGAAGTAGATAATGAAATGAGTGTTTAAAGCAAAAAAAAAATAGAAAAAACAAATGTTGGACGGACATCAACAAAATAGTTGCATTTCATATTTTCCTTCTATTTTTTTATATGCACTGAACATTATATATTTTAAAAACATTTTGTTCAGTAATTTTAAATATGTGAATAGAGCAAATAAAAGACGATGGTCCTACCTGCATTAGATATGCTTTTGATCTGCTAAACATTCAAAGCCATAATATCAAATTCCATTTATTCATATCATTATTTTCACACTATAACTCAAAAAAAATGTATGGTTTTTTCTTTCAACCTTGTTTTAAGTTAGGTAATAAGTTTTGTTTTTAAAATTTGTAAATTAGGTTTGTATTTTTTTTTGGATCATGTAGAAAAATTATATCTTTTTCTGCATGATCTGTATAATCTACATCATCTGCATTTTATTTCAGTATTCACCATTCAAAGCTTATGATTATCAAATTTGCAGAACATAGAAGCGGAAAATTCAAAGCGGAGACATAGATATTTCTTCTGAAGAAAAGTTTGTTGTGGCTATGAGTTAGATTTTGGCAAACATATTAATGGAAGTTAAATATAAAGAAAACACTGAGTACGCAAATACTTGAACGGTTTTTGAACGTGTGTTGTCTGTTTACCAAGATACCAGTTCATGACCATACAAATTTTTCTTTTAGAACATCTATTTGTATCTCTAAGGTTTCTCTTGTATAATGTTAGTCTAGTGCCGACCCATATAATTTGACGCTTAAAGCATTTTAGAAAATTGATGTCCTAATTTTTTTCCTAGTGATAAATTATTTTTATTCTTACATCACTTATATCAGAGTTTTTCTAGTCATCAAAGACTTCTAAAATATTATAAAAAAAAAAAAAAGAGAACCCAAATGTAGGTGTTAGATTAATTATCAACCTAAAATTTAACTATCTATCATTTTCAGTAAGTCTTAAGTCATAATCTTATTGTACCTTCAAAACCTTAAAACTAATATGTAGATACTTTCATGATCAACAATTTTTCTATAAATTTTGGCTATAAATATGGTTTTAATTGCTATACTACTTGTGATACACCACAATAAATGCTTTTGCTGATGTTTAATTTTATAAAATTTAGTATTAATATATAAACAAATAAAAAGTATTAAATAAACAAATAAAAATTATTTAAAATCTTTTTTTATTAAGAATGAAATGACGAGAAGAGAAGTGAATGTAGATACCAAGTTATTAAGCAACATTATATAAAAATTAAGCAATTTTCTATTGAAAATTAATTTTAATCATGTTTGACCTTTTTTTTTACATTTACATATTTGTAAAATTGCAGGTTTAATACTTGCATAATTACTTATTTAGGATTTTCAAAATTTAATCTTGTGACTTAATTAAAAACAAGTGTTTGAGATTGAAATGAAGGTGGAAAAAATCATTGATAAATTTTTTGGAAATATTGTGGTGATCGATAAGACGAAGAGGACAAAAGATAATTAGATTATTTTTAATTAGGTTGTTTAATAAATAATTGGATATAAATCACAGCAAAAAAGTTGGATAATAATAATAATAATAATAATAATAATAATAATAATAATAATAATAATAATAATAATAATAATAATAATAATAAAAATGAAATTAAAAGACTTAAGTTTAGAGTATAAAAAAAATTAAAAGAATATGGACGAAAAAAATATAAAAAGAAATTAATATATTAAATTTACAATAATAAAAGAGATAAAAAAAAATAAGTAAATACTTGCAAGGTTTTGAATTTGTGTTGTCTGTTTTCCAATATATTAGTTCATGGCCATATAAATTTTTCTTTTAGAACAGTTATATCTAAGATTTTTGTTTATATAAAGTCAATGTCAGTTTTGTAGCTTCAGTGGTCTGTAATCACATAGTACATAGAACTTTGGAACTATGAAGCAAATTTTAAGGTAACAAGTGTTCAGCTATGATTGCAGTAGTTTGAAACTATTAGGTATGAAACAAGGAAGAAAGCAACTATAGGTATAATGTTGAAGATAAGGTTAATTCCTTGCTCCCAAGAAGAACGAAACGAAGACACTTTGATATTTATCTTAAACAAAAAAATTGGAATTAAGTAGTGAATGCAATTTGCAAGGCAATTTTGTGTAGAGTTCTTGCTTAATCGTATGTTTTTTATCACTTTTCCACTTTAGATTAATTTTGCTACTATAACTATGGATGGTATTTTCAGTTTCTTCTATTGTTTTACCTCCACAAAACTTATTTTGGGTTGTTTGTAGAGAAATTTGGGTGAATTTACCTAAGTTTCTTCTAAATTACGTAGAGAACATCTTTCTCTCATAGGAGTATGTTCATAAGTTAGGACAATTTTGTCCCTACTACAATATAACGATGTTTTCTCTCTCTTTTCACACATCACATACATTTCTTTCTCCAGTTCTTTCATAATCTTTCTTAAATTCTTTTCATTATCTCCTTATTTCCTTTTCTGGGAATTTGCAAGACCATGACCTTCTCCTTCTCTGGTGTGCTCTTCACCCGAAACTGTGGCTTCTTCTTCTCTAAACACTCACTGTTGGTTTCCTTTAATTCAGGTAAATCTGTTTAGAATCGCCAACAGTTGCTTTATGTATTACGGGTTTTTATCTTACTTGATTTCATAAAATCTACAAATGATTGAACCTAATTGCCATGGTGGTTCTAGACTTCACTTCTAGGGTTCCTCTAATCAGAAATCTTAAGTTTGTGAGACCCCGTGTTGGTTTGTGATTTTGTTTGTCTGGGTTAAGAGAATTGTTTGTGTTGGAATGTTTTGTTCAGATCTAACCAAACTGTTTGATTATTTTAGTGATTCTAGAATTGTATATGTTTATCGCTATCAGTTATGTGTTACACGCAGTGCCGGCTCATAAGCACAGGCATTCAGTGCACTCGCCAAGGGCTTAAGGCCCACAAAAATATTTTTATTGGGAGGTTAAAGAGTTTATGGGGTCCACTAAAAATTAACTTTTTTGTATTTTATAAGTATTTCGAGTAATTTTTCGATTATATGAATAAAATGGGTGGTCCACAAATTTTTTTATTAAGAGATTAGAATTATTAGAAGGCCCAATAAAAAAAATTTTACCCCAAAACCAAAAAATAATTTAAGTCGGTACCAGTTACCGGTGTACATACACATTTACATTCATGTCTACACATCTACAGTCTGTTTATTGCTATCAGTTACTTTGCCATTTATTGCTTACTATGTAGGATGTTTTAGTTTGGATTCTATCAATTTTTCATGGCCATGTTTTGTTGGTTAATGTTTCTGTCTTCGTTTCTATACTTGTGTTGCATGCGTCATATAAGCTATCCACGTTAGTGTTCTCCTTCAACAATGATTTTTATGGTCAGACTTACACTTTACAACACAACAACTTATAAGTTGCTTAACTCTCGTGCCTGTGACATATTTACATACTGCTTAGTGTTCTCACTTACCAATAATGTGCATATATAGAGACATAGAGTTGTGCTTGACTACGTTACTACTTATAAGTGGATTAACTCTCAAGACTGTAGCATGTATTGTATGTTCATACTGCTTACTGTTCTCCTTTCACCAGTTATGTGGCTATGTTGACTTGTACTTTACTAGCTAACAACTTATAGTTGATTACCCCCCCCCCCCC